>PVJC01000447.1:52037-91438 GCA_004026665.1 Murina feae
GGCCCCCACATCCTGCTGGAACTATCCCCCTCAACCCCCTGAGGTAGGGGTCTCTTCAATGCCATGGGGCACACAGGGATAAGCAGTGGGTGCTATTTCAAAAACCATAAGAAATAAGATGACAATGTTGAAGTGATAAACTTAGAAACCTCTATGAAAGGAATGGGCTTTCCAGGCAAATGTTAATTACCCAGAATCCTCCCTGGGGCCAGTAGGATTAAAGCATTACCTGGGAGGAGCCCCCGTAGGGCCACCTGCCTGCTTCCCTCTGCGGGTCCCGAACCTTTGACCCTTTGGTAGAATAGGGCACCAAGGCTAGGATCAGGATTCTGGAGCAAAGATGCAGACAAGATGAAGGTCTTTTGATTCTTTTTTCAAAGTTGGGAAAGGGAACCCCAACAAAGTTAACAAAAGAGAGTTACAGTCCTCCCTCATGAAAAAACAAAAATCCTCAATAAAATAACAAATCGAAAGCAGCCAAGTATCCTAAATAATAAAGAGGTAATATGCAAATATTATGCTGTGACGCCTAACGGCCAATCAGCAGGAGGGCGAGGCAGCTAGCTACAGGCGGCAGAGAGCTACAGGGCTGTGAGTGGGGCAGCGAGCTATGTGAGGTGGAGAGCTACGAGTGGTGGTGGGCGGGGCAGCCAGCTGAGGCAAGCAATAGCAAGCTTCTCGTGCATGGATTTGTACGCAGGGCCACTAGTTTTTTTTATAAAAACCCTGATCAAGTAGAGCATTTTATGAGAAAGCAAGATCAAAAGAGAGGGGACCCTGGCATACCCAGGTGGGAGGGAACAGCAGGATCACCAGGGTCACTGCAGCCAGCCAGGGGCCAGGCAGGTGACCTGGGCAAAGGAACCCAGATCCAGCCAGCTCCTGGGTCCTGCCTTATCCCATGGGTGGTGGGGCAGCGGGGCAGCAGGGGTGAAGGGAGAGAGTCTCCACCTGGGGCCACGCTGCTGCAGTCTGAGCAGTGGGGAGATCTTGGAGGGCTATGGTCCTGGCCAGGAGGGCCCCAGGATGTGGAAGGCCCCAGAACGAGGGTGGGTGGGGTGAGAGTCGGGGACATGTTCTAGTGGGGATTGTTGCTGTGAGGGGACCTTGCACGGGGTAGATGGAAAGAAGTTTCTGGAAAGAGAATGAGGAGGGAGGGTTCAGCTGGACAGGGAGTAGAGGGGAAGGTGGGCTCCCAGAACAGGGCACTTGGGTCTGGCGATGGCTGCTAAGACAATAGTTTGCTTGTCATCTCAGGCCTGTGGCTTTATTTTCTTTAGTGACTGTTCCTACTGCCCAAAAAGAAAGCATTCACCCAAGAAACTTGCCTCGTTCAAGGGGGGGAGACCCAGCCCCAGGTCCTTGGCCGAGCCAGAGGGGTGGGGATGTGCCCAGGGCTCTGCCCTGCTCAGAGGTGTTCCAGGCTCAGACACTGCACCAAGTCCACAGTGAAGATGCACACAGAAGGGAAACCAAACATCAACACAGAAATAGGTCAAAAGAAAAAAATATACCAATTCAGTAGATGCCAGAGGGAGTTGAATGAGATACTAGGGGGAAAGTACATAGCTCCTTAATGTCATACGAAACTTCTGTTGTAAACTAATACTTAGTATCCTACTGATCAGTAAAACCCAAGGCAATAAGAAACAGGAAAACGAAGGATGACTACCAGAAAAGAGGGTCAATGATTCTCAGAGATGGTGTTGTTGTCTGCCGCCAAAACTCAAGAGAATCGCTACAGGTAACACGAGGAATTGGTGTACATGTGCCACACATATAAAAGCCTACATACCAATAACAACCTGTTTAAAAATGTATTGATCTGGCCCGGCCGGCATGGCTCAGTAGTTGAGCATCGGCCTATGAACCAGGAGGTCATGGTTCAATTCCTGGTGAGGGCACATGCCCGGGTTTCAGGCTCGATCCCCGGGCAGGGACATGCAGGAGGTAGAGGATCAATGATTCTCTCTTGTCATTGATATTTCTAGCTCCCTCTCCCTTCCTTTCTGAAATCAATAAAAATACATTTTAAAAACAGATTTATTTTTTTAAAAAAACAGTAACGATCGCAGTAATTAAGACCCAATGTTATAAAGCTGCTAGCTCTTCCTAAAATTACCAGACAAATGTGATGCTATTCATTGACATGAGGTCACTAGACAAATATGATACTAAAGTTTACCTGAAAAACATGAAGTGGTAAAAATAATCAAGAAAAAACAATGAGGGGCAAGTTGCACCATCAGATATTAAAACAGAAAACCGTGGGAATGAAAGTAGTGTGTCCTGCACGGCACGGCTAGTCCTGGTTTCTGAACACGGAATAAACAAACGCATCCGCAAGTGAGAGCTGTTGAAGTAAGGCATCCAGGGCCTCAGCCTTGCCTACTTATTAAACTAGTAGCCCATCATGCAATATCGCACGCAGTAGGCTGCCTGCCGTGTCCACGGGAGCCGGCTGGAACTGCAGCGTGCCACAGGGAGCCGTGCTGCTTCCAGGGGAGGTGGGCCCATCATCTCCTTTCCGGGCCTGTGCTCGGCCGCAGAGGCTGTGGGCCAGCCCTCCGTCTCTGTCTCCATCTCCACTTGGGGCCTTACATGTGTGTGCAACCTCCTCCTGTCCAGTCATGACCCTTTATGGTGTCCCGGCCTAATTTGCATATTTCCATTATACACACACACACACACACACACACACACACACACATACTAGGGGCCTAGTGCACAAAAATTTGTGCACTGGGGGGGGGGTCCCTCAACCCAGCCTGTGCCCTCTCACCGTCTGGGACCCCTTAGGGAATATCCACCTGCTGGCGTGCCTGGCCAGCCTGAGTGAGGGGTTGAGGGCCATTTCCAGGCTGCCCACAGTCCCTTTAGGATTCGGGTCCCTACTGGGGTACCTGGGCAGCCTGGGTGGGGGGCTGAGGGCTGTTTTCAGGCTGCCCACAGCTCCCAATGACCCAAGGTCCCAGTGAGGCTGGCTGGAATCAGGTTTCTGGGTTTATTCATCTTCTATAATTGAAATTTGGTTACCTTGAGCAGAGGTCTAGGCAGGTAACGAAGCCTCCTGTTTGTTTCATTGTTATTGTGAGCAGAGCCTCAGCCAGCCTAGGCAGGCAGTTGCAATGGAAGCCTCCTGTTTACTTTAGCTCCGTAGCTTCCAGCCTCCATCTTGACTGGGTTAATTTGCATACAGCTGCTCTGATTGGTTGGGGCATGGCTTGGCTGGTGGGCGTGGCTTAGGTGTCTCGGATTGATGGTCAATTTGCATATTACTTTTTTATTAGATTTTACACACACACACACACATATCTATCTATATATATATATATATATATATATATATATATAGAGAGAGAGAGAGAGAGAGAGAGAGAGAGAGAGAAAGAGAGAGAGAGAGAACAGAACGACCAGCCTAAAGTTCTCCACTGAGGTCAGCTTTACCACTCAGGAGACATTTGGCTATGACTAGAGACATTTTTTAAAAATATATTTTATTGATTTTTTACAGAGAGGAAGGGAGAGGAATAGAGAGTTAGAAACATCAATGAGAGAGAAACATCGATCAGCTGCCTCCTGCACACCCTCTACTGAGGATGTGCCTGCAACCAAGGTACATGCCCTTGACTGGGATCAAACCTGGGACCTTTCAATCTGCAGGCCGATGCTCTATCCACTGAGCCAAACCAGCCAGGGCTAGAGACATTTTTCATCATCAAAACTGACTGGTGCTACTGGCACCTAATGGGAGAGACCCACAGAGCACAAGACAGCCCCCACCACACAGAATCATTTAGCTCTAAATGTCAGTATTGCCCAGGTTGAGAACCCCTGGCCTAAGATAATAGGACAGAAAAGGGACTCTTAAAAACAACAGCACATGACACTGTCCAATGCCAGGCTAAGGACTTTATCTGCCTGCCAAGCTTTATTGAGATATAATCGACCTGTGACATTGTGTAAGTTCCAGGTGTACCATGTGATGAGTTGATACACATGATTACTGCAAAATCATTACCACAAGAAGGCCAACACCTTCTTCGCCTTGCAAACAGTCGTTGTGGTGGTTGTGAGAACATGTAAGACCTAGTCTCCCAGCAAATTGCAAGTACACAATACAGCATGGTTATCTACAACCACCGTCCGTCCACTGGGCCCCCAGGACTTATCCATCCTCTAACTGGAAGTTTGTGCCCTTTGACCAACATCTCCTCATATCCCTCCCCTCCCCACTTCCACCCCCAAGCCCGTGGCAACCACCTTTCTACTCTCTGTTTCTATGAGTTCAGCTTTTTTAGATTCCACATAGAAGTGAGATCATATAGCACTTGGATTTCTCTTATTTCACTTAGCATAACACCCCAAGATTCATCCATGTTTTCACAAATGGCAGGGTTTCCTTTTTTTTTAATGGCTGAATAATATTCCTGTGTGTGTGTGTGTGTATGTATTTTTTCTTTCTTCATTCATCTATTGATGGACACGTAGATTGTCTCCATGTTTTTGTCTATTGTAAATAATGCTACCATGACTGGGAGTGCAGCTATCTCCTTGAAATAGTGTTTTCGTCTCCTCTGGATAGAAACCCAGAGTGGAATTGCTGGATCCCAGGGCAGCTCTATTTTTCATTTTGGGAGGAAACTCCACACTGTTTTCCTTGCAGCTGAACCAACTTAAATTCCCACCCACAGCGCACAAGGGTCCCTTCCCTTTTCTTCACATCCGGGAGCATTTGTTATCTTTTGTCTTTTTTAGAATGTGTGCTAAGTACTTTAAATGCTTAATCTTATGTAATGCACTCAACAACCCAAGAGGGAGATAACCTTATCTTCTGGTGTTACAGGTAATGAAATTGAGGCTCAGAGAAGTGGAAACACCCGCCCAGATTCATTCGGCCAGAAAGTGGTTGAGCTAAACCCAGCATTCAGATCTTCAAATGTTCACACCAGGTTTCTTCCACTTACTGATTCTGCCTTCTGATGTTTATTGATTGATTGATTTAGTCCTCACCCGAGGAGATGTTTATTGACTTGAGAGAGAGAGAGAGAAAGGAAGCGAGAGATGCGAGAGAGAAACACTGGTTGCCTCCCATTCGCGTCTCAACCGGGGATTGAACCCGAAACCTAGGTATGTGCCCAGATCAGGAATCAAACTCACAACCGTTTTGGTGTATGGACAACACTCCAACCACCTGAACCACCTGGCTGGGCTGCCTTCTGATTTTTTAAGGAAATCATTTCTTCCCAATTTTCTTTTTTTTGTGTGTGTTACATTCTCTTTCTTTTTTTAAAATTTTATTTTATTGCTTAAAATATTACAAAGAGTAGAACATATGTCCCCTTTTTTTCTTTTTCTTTTTTTCCCCATGACCCTCCCCTGGCCTCCCTACCGCCCCCCGCCCCCCAGTGACCAATTTTCTTCGTGTGGCAGTTGTGTCTCACCGGGCCTTTCTGGGGACAGGTAATCTCAGTCGGCATCGTTCCTGTGCGTGGGCAGTGAGAATCCTGAGTGAAATGAGGGCCCACCTTTGTCATTTCAGAATACAGCTTCCCTGTACATCTCCTGCTCCGTCCACGCACTCTCTGTGAAGCAGCCCCTTGCACCTGCGATGCCTCCCACAGACCCCGGCCCCACTGCCTTGTTGGGAACCAAGATGTCATGTTGCCAACTTGTAGATAAGGATGGAATCAAGGCCATTTGCTGCAGTTATTATCAATCATAACAGTTTCTGCTATTCTTAGTGTTAAGTGCTTCACTTATCTCTTATCAGACTTCTCAGGGGTTGCTGCACACTGGCTCTTAGTCCTAATTCCTGAAGCATCACTGTGGCCCACCAGACAGAGCAGCGGCTTTTATTTTATTTATTTTAATCAATCAATTAATTTTTTTAAATCCTCACCTGAGGATATTTTTCCGTTGATTTATAGAGAGAGAGTGGAAGAGGGAGGGAAAGATGGGGAGAAACATCGACGTGAGAGAAACACATCAATTGGTTGCATCCTGCATGAGCTCTCACCAGGCCCGGGCAGGAGCCTGCAACCGAAGTACATGCCCTTGATCAGAATCGAACCTGGGGCCATTCGGTCCACAGGCCAACATTCTATCCACTGAGCCAAACCTGCTAGAGCAAAGCAGGGGCTTTTAGAAGTCAAGTGATCAGTGAAGTTTGTTTGGGGTCCATATGTTCATGAGCCCACAGGGGTCCTTGAACCCACCTTGCGGTTATCTCCCCAGTTCTGGAACTCATAATTAGAGAGAATACATTCAACAGCTGTCAGAATCCCCACATTGATTCCATGACCCATGGAGTGGAGGCTATTGTAAGAACTGCCAAGTGGATGCCACCAGAACTATCTCTATCTATGAAGATAGTACACCCCGTCATACTGTATTCCTGGAGAGGTTGCAGCGATCAACGCCCCCTTCAGGAACTTGCATGATGCAGGGTGGCAAGTTCCTACCATAGCTTTATTCAACTCACCTATTTGGTCTGTGAAGAAGACAGATGGATTTTGCAAAATGACGCTAAATTATTATAAATTTAATCAGCCGGTGCTTCCAATTTTGCATCTGCTTTACAGCAGTGGTTTCATTGCTGGAGCAAATCCACACATCGCCTGCTATGTAGTTGTTGAGCTGATTAACACTTCTTTCTCTATACCTGTTAGTAAAGAACATCAAACCAATTTGCTTTCTATTGGCGAGGCCAGCAATACATCCCCACTGTCCTGCCTCAGGGGTGTATCTACTCTCTAGCCTTGTGATCTGCTCCTTGTTGTGATCTGCTCCTTGTTGTGATCTGCTCCTTGTTGTGATCATGCTGGTTCATCACATTGGATCAGGTGTGCAGGACACATTGGTAAACCACTTGCATGCTAGAGGGTGGGAAATATACCCCACAAAACTTCAGAGGCCTTCCACTTTGGTGAGAATTCTAGGAGTTCAGTAATTTGGGGGCATGTTGAAATATTCTTTCCAAGGCGAAGGACAAATCACTTCATCTGTTACCTCCTATCGATATAAAGGTCCAACTGCTAGTGGACCTCTTTGGATTCTGAAGGTCACATCGGCCTCACTGGGCGTGTTGTTCTGACCAGGTCCAGGCTGCTGTCCCCATGGCTCTATGAGCCTCTTGGGCCACATGATCCAGTAGATCTGATGGTGCTCCAAGTGTCAGAGATGAATGGGGTGCCGTTTGGAAGGTCCTCCTAGGGGGAATCACAGTGCAGACCATTAACATTTGGGAGCCAGTTCCTGCTGCCCTCTGTGGATAACTGCTCTCCACTTGAGAGTAGTTGAAAAATGATTTTTGAGTTGCTACTGGGCTTTAGTAGAGAACAAACTCTTGACCATGGCAGCCAAGTTATCACATACTCTGCTACCCATTGTGGACTAGAAAGCCTTGACATTGGGCCTCCACAGCAGTGCTCCATCACCCAATGGAAGTGGATATAAGCTCAAGTGAGACCCTAAAGCAAAAGTTGTATGAGGAAGTGAGCCAGAACCCAAACCCAAGTCCACTGTTATCTGTTAGGTCCCCTTTGTATCCATCTGTATGTATGGCTTTGTAGGGAGTTCCCATGGGCTCCCAGCTAGTGAGGAAAAGAAAGTTCTATCCTGGCTTAGAGATGGTTCTGTGTGATATACAGGTCCCTTCTGAAGGTGGAGGGGCAGCTACAGTACCACAGCCCCACTCAACATAGCCCTGAAGGACATTGATGAGGGACATCCTACAAATGATCAGAAGCTTCATAGTTCATTTTACTCAGAAGGAGAGATGACCATCCTCCAGGTCTATATTGATGTATGAACTATGGCTAATGGTTTGGAAGGTTGGACAGAGGGTTGGAAGGAATACAACAGAAAAATTGGTGACAAGAAGGCTTGAACAAGAGGGCTTAAGGAAGAAATAAGTGGTGGACCTCTCCAAAATCAATACAGAGTGTGAAGGTGTTCATGTCTCAAGAGAATGGTCACCAAAGTCATCAAGGGTGACCACAGCAAAGGAAGAGATTGTTGACCAGGTAGAGGATGACCTGTGTTGTGGCTATCTCCTCATATCCCACAGGCTCGTGAACAAAGCAGCAACCTTGAAGGGGACGGGTGGGATGTCTGTTCTCAGCATCATTTACTTCCATTCTCTGAGGCCAGTCACCTACAGCCATTGCTGAGTGCCAATCTGTCCAAAGCACAGAACAAACACCGAGTTCTGTTGTGGTACCCAAACCCAGGAGGTCATCCAGCCACCTGGAGGCAGACTGATTGATTACCCTGGAGCAAGTTGGTCGGGGAAGGAGTCACACTTTGTTTTACTGGAGTCGATATTTATGCTGGATATGAATGTGCCTTCCCTGCTGTCAATGCTTCTGCCAAATGACCGTCGATGGGTCTATAGAATGTGTCCATCACTGGCACACAACTATTCTATTGAGTCGGATGCTGAGATGGCCATCAGGCCATTGAACTCTCCGTGGCGCTGAGTCAACAAGCAAAGAAGGTGTTACTGAAGCAGCTGGGGAGATGGATGCTGATTACCAAGGAGAAATTGGGGTGCTACTTCGCATCAAGGGGAAGGGGGAGTATTCTGGAATGCAGACGACCTTCTCAGTACTTCTCAGGACGCCCATGTCTTGTACAGCAAAGGAAACCATCAACAAAACAAGAGGACAAGCTACTGAATGGGAGAATATATTCGACATGGATAAGGGGTTAATGTCCAAAATTTATAAAGAACTAAACACATCGATACAAACAAACCAGTTGAAAGGGACCTAGTTCGGCTCAGTGGATAGAGCATCGGCCTGCAGATTGAAGGATTCCAGGTTTGATTCCGGTTGAGGGTGCACGGCTGGGCTGTGGCCTTGATTCTCATTAGGAGGCATGCAGGAGGCAGCCAATCAGTGATTCTCTCCCACCATTGATGTTTCTCTCTTTCTCTCCCTCTCCCTTCCTTTCTTGTCACAATAAAAACACATTTTTTTAAAAGAAAATTGGGCAGAAAACCTGAAAAAACACCTCTCCAAAAAGGACATAAAGATGGCCAATAGACATATGCAAATATGCTCAACATCACTGATTATAGGAGATACAAATTAAAACCACAATGAGATATCACCGCACACCTATCAGAATGGCCATCATCAATCAATCAACAAACAAATGTTGGCGAGGATGTGGTGAAAAGGGAACCTTTATGAACCATTGGTGGGAATCCTGATTGGTGCAGCCACTATAGAGTTTCTCAAAAAAATTAAAAATGAAACTACTTTATGACCCAGTAGTTCCACTTCGGGGTATATACCCAAAGACACCCCAAGCATTAATTTGAAAGAAAATATGCGCCCCTATGTTCATTGTAGCATTATTTACAATAGCCAAGTGTCCATCAGTAGACAAGTGGATAAAAAGTTGTAGTACACCTATACAATGGAATATTACTTGGTCATAAAAAGAATGGAATATTGCCATTTGTGACAGTATGAATAGACCTAGAGGGTATTATGCTAAGTGAAATAAGTCAGTCAGAGAAAGACAAATACCACATTATTTCATTTATATGTGGAATCTAAAAAAACAAAATTGAAATAGGCTCAGATTCAGACAATAGACTGATGGTTGCCAGAGGGGTTCTGGGTGAAAAGGGTAAAGGAATAAAGAAGTACAAGTACAATTAATAAAGTAAAATAAAATATCCATCATTTGACCTCTTGTTTTGTTTTCATGGATTGTTTTTTTGGGTTTTTTTTTGGCCACCCTTCTCTCCCTACCAGCTCCCAGCAAAAATTCTGGGCCTAGTTCTGATGCTTAAATCAAAAGCAAAATACCAGTTGTTGTAGGCTGCGTCCCCCTGGACATATACTCTAAGTAAACATTGATGTACAAGAGATGAGCTGAGAAATGCTCCCAGGATCAACACCTGTGCAGGATGTCGAGGAAACAGGAGGGGACAGTGGGGTAGGCTGAGTTGTCAGAACATGCAAAGGCCTGCAACAACCATATGCAGCTGGGATGGCCTTCCAGGGTGGCCTCACTGTGGAGGAAGGGAGCTGGGCCTCTATGCCTCCACATTGACCAGGCATCCATGTGGATTGCCCCAGAGAGGGACTTTGACCTTGGGCAAACTGTTTCCTTTCAGCCAAGGACAATGGGAGGAGTGAAGGGTGGGACTGAGCAGACAGCTGTCAGCTACCAACACTCCAGCAGCTGGGGAAATGGACGTTTCAGCCCCAAATAGTGTCCACCACAGTCCATCCCTGGGGCCCACGGCTCCCTCGTTTCACCCAACATTTTCTGTCTGGGCCTCTCTTTCTGGGGGAACCTCACAGGAGGAGCGGGGGTGAGAGGAACTTGCTGCCCCTGCAGCTGCAGCTGGCCTGAGGCTGGGACCAATGCTCATCCACTCCCGCATCTCCACCTCACGAGGTCCCTGCCCTAATGCGGTGCCTGCTGGGTAGAGCAAAAGGAGGCTTATAGTTGTGAGTACACAAAACATAGAGTTTATTGCTGTATTATTATTAACTTTTTATTGTTATTAATCCTCACCTGAGGATATTTTCCATTGATTTTGAGAGAGAGTGAAAGGGAGGAGGAGAGACGGAGAGAGAGAATGAGAGAGACTCATTGATTGGTTGCCTCCTGCAGGGTCCCCGACCAGGGCCGGGGGATTGAGCCTGCAACGGAGATACATGCCCTTGACCAGAATCAAACCCAGGACCCTTCAGTTCGTGGGCTGATGCTTTATCCACCGAATCAAATAGACTACAGCTTTAAAAAAAAATAAGTGTGTGTGTGTGTGTGTGTGTGTATAAATTGATTTCAGAGAGGCAGGGAGAGAGAACATTTTAACTTATTTTATTGCTAGAGGCCTGATGCACAAAATTCATGCAAGGGGCCCGACCCTCGCAGCCCCTCGCAGCCTCAGCTTCGTCCAGAAGGTCCTCCGGACAGTTGTCTGGACGGTCGTTCTGCTGTTCGGTCTAATCAGCGTATTAGCTCTTTATGACATAGGATTTCCCATGTGCACACTGTAACCCTCCTTTCGCCCACCGTGTCTGGTGTTCTAGGGGCTTGCGGGAGGACCGAAAACCTCGGTCGCCATGCGCTGCTCAGGTCATCGTTGCGGTACTTGCCCGTTTACCATTGAATTGGGCCAAGACACTAAGAAGTGCCCAGAAAATAACCCTGGCTATGTTCCTTCCTGTCCCCACAATTTAATAAAAACCCTGCCTCCTCCAGCTGCTCAGGCTCCCTTCCTCGTCCCCTGGTCTTTGCACGGAGAGCCTGACGTGACTGACGGGGCAGCAATTGAGCTCGCAGCGTAAGGCGGGCAGTGGTGTCAGAGGGACCTCAGCAAGTCCTGTCTCGATAAAAGAATGATAACACTGGAAGTACTGTCAAAACCAACCTTTTCAGAACTCTGGAAATTAACAAATTGAGAGACATTTACTCAAGGAAAACGACGGGACCGGCCGACAACGGTGGGATCTGTGCATTTAGCACGAGGCTGCTCCCCGCTCCCCGTGGTGGGGGGGAAGCGGCTGGGGAGGGCTGATCTAATTTGGAGCTCCAGAGAAAGGCCCCTTGTTCGGGGGCGCTGTCAAAAGCAATTGCCATCTCCCTAGCAAACAATCAAGGGAGGCCAATATCGCGGTGGCCCGGGGCTGTAATATAGAGTCGGGAACAGAGCAGATGGTCCGGAAATTTAAATAGAGATCTGGGGACTGGGATGGCCACGGGGGCTTTGATAAGGCCTCACGTATTCCTGGTGATCTGGAAGGCTGCGCACGTGTGCGCATTCACGAAAGATCAGGCAGGGCCCGGTTATCTGCTCGTCCCTGGCCCACCGGGGGGGCCCTGCACCAGCAGATGGGGAAGGCTGGGGCAGCCTTGGAAACTGCCTGGTCTTTGAATGGGCGCCTCACCACAGCAACGGGTGGAGACCTAACTGGCTCAGGGTGTTTAGGCGGACTCCTTGACCAGCCATTGGCTGAGTAGGAAGCTCTGCTCGCTCAGCGTCCATTTCAAGGAAGCCAGGTTTAATAATAAAACCAAGAATTTTGAAAGAACATGGATATTAGTGTTGACACACAGGAGGGGAGACAGACATGCTGCAATCGTCCTCTAGAAAATGTGTATCCAACACAAAAGGATGAAGTGACAGAGGAATAGAGAAACATCAAAACATGAGACACATAGAAAACAAATAGCAAAAAGCAGGCATATTTAACTAATAAGCAATGGGGAGCCCTAGCCGGTTTGGCGCAGTGGCTAGAGTGTCGGCCTGCGGACTGAAGGGCCCTGGGTTCGATTCCGGTCGAGGGCCCAAGTTGCGGGCTTGATTCCCAGTCCCCAGATCTCTATTTAAATTTCTGGCACAGGAGGGGACGTGCAGGAATCAGCGGCTCAGTGATTCTCTTTCATCATTGATGTTTCTATCTCTCATTCTCCCTTCCTCTCTAAAGTCAATAAAAATATATTTAAAAAAAAAAGAATGTGGAGATAGAAACAGTTCTCTCTAAGGTTCTCCTCATTTGTGACTGAGCTGGCTTGGCCTGGGCGGGGCTGGAGGGAGAGCTTGCTCAGTGCATCAGTGTGAAAGTAAAACAGAAAGCACAGGTTTCTGTTTAAAATAGCCAACAAGATTTGTCATGTTGGCTATTTTATTTATTAAAAAATATATTTTATTGATTTTTTACAGAGAGGAAGGGAGGGGGTTAGAGAGTTAGAAACATTGATGAGAGAGAAACATCGATCAGCTGCCTCCTGCACACCTCCTACTGGGGATGTGCCCGCAACCAAGGTACATGCCCTTGACCGGAATCGAACCCGGGACCTTTCAGTCCGCAGGCCGATGCTCTATCCACTCAGCCAAACCAGTTATGGCCATGTTGGCTATTTTAAAAGTGTGTCATTAATATAAGAAACTTTATATTCATAGTGTTTAATCTTTCTCACTTGTAAAGAATAAGATAAACAGAAGGTAAATATTCGTACAGAGAATAGCAGAACTTTAAGGCTCTTTTCCATTTTACGTCTGTTTGTTTTGCCAGTATGTTCATGTTCAGGTCTGTTACACTAATGTTATTTACTAATTTTTTTCATTTATATACACAGTTAACTGGAGAGCTTTTTCAAGCACCCATGTCTGTAATTTAAATAAAGTTTCTTTTGTTGTAACAACAACAACAAAAAGCAGGCATATATCCAACCATACCATTAATTACATGTAATTATATTACATGTAATATAAATAAACACTCAGTAAGCAGAGACTGTCAGATTTTTCTTTAAATATATTTTATTGATATTTTACAGAGAGGAAAGGAGAGGAATAGAGAGTTAGAAACATCAGTGATAGAGAAACATTGATCAGCTGCCTCCTGCACACCCCCCACTGGAGATGCGCCCACAACCAAGGTACATGCCCTTGACTGGAATCGAACCCAGGTCCGTTGAGTCTGCAGGCTGATGCTCTATCCACTGAGCCAAACCAGTTAGGGCTGTCAGATGTTTTAAGAAACATCAGGATCCACCTTTATATTGTCTGCATTAAACACACTTTATATTGAAAGACACAAATAGATTAAAAGTAAAGTACAAAAAAGATACCAAGATAACAATAACCGTAAGAGAATTGAAGTGCCTATGTTAATATTGGATAGATAGACTTTTTAAGACAAAAGGTGTTACTAAAGACATAAAAGAGACATTTTATAGTGCATAGGGGGATCAATTCATCAAGAGAACATAACAACCCTAAACTTTTATGTGCCTCATAACAGAGTTTCAAAATATACGAAACAAAAGCTGATATAAATGCAGAGGAATCGGTAATTCCACACTTACCGTGGAGGATTTCAATGCCTTCTTTTTCAATAATAGGACAATTATTGAGAAAATCAGCAAAAAGACCATCAGTGGACCCCGCCTAACTGACCTCTACCGGACACTCTGCCCAACAACAGTAGACCACCCTTTTCCAGGGAACATGGCCTCCAAGATGCACCACATTCCCATCCATAAAATATATCTTAATAAATTTTAAAAAACTGAAACCGTAGAAAGTATGTCCTCCAATCACAACAACATTAAATTAGAAAATAGCAGAAGGAAATTTGGGAAATTCAAAGTATTTTGAACCGCATAAAAATAAAACCACAACATACCAAAACCCACTAGCTGCAGCAAAGGGGTGCCAAGGAAGATTGGAGTGGAGACGCCTCTGTTTGAAAGGAAGAAGGTCTCCAATCAGTAATCTGATCTTTCACATTAAAAATCTGGATCCAGCCATAGCCAGTTTGGCTAAATGGTTAGAGCATCGGCCTGCGGACTGAAGGGTCCTGGGTTCGGTTCCGGGTGGGGGGCACATGCTCAGGTTTCGAACTTGATCCCCAGTACGGGGCTTGCAGGAGGCAGCCAGTCGGTGATTCCCTCTCATCATTGATGTTTCTATCTCTCTCCCTCTCCCTTCCTCTCTGAAATCAATAAAAATAAAAATAAAAACAATAAAAAATTCTGGATCCGTAAGAGCAAACCAAACCCAAGACAAGCAGAAAGAAGGATGTGATCAAGATTAGAATGGAAATCAAGGTTACAGAAAAGAAAGACAGAAAATAGATGAAAAGTTGATTTTGTGAAAAGGTCAACAAAATAACCAAATCTTTGCATAACCTGATCAGGGAAGAATTAGGGGATACACAGATCATCAAAATAACAAATAGAAACATAGTCCCAAGAGCTTAATAGATTATAAGGGAATGCTATGAACAACTAATTCCATGCCAATAGTTAGGCAACTGAGGAAATGGATAAACTCTTATAAAGATACACAGAGCCCTGACCGGTTTGGCTCAGTGGATGGAGCGTTGGCCTGTGGACTGAAGGGTCCCGGGTTCAATTCCAGTCAAGGGCATGTACCTTGGTTGCAGGCACATCCCCAGTGGGAGTGTGCAGGAGGCAGCTGGTCGATGTTTCTCTCTCATCGATGTTTCTAACTCTCTATCCTTCTTCCTTCCTCTCTGTAAAAAATCAATAAAATATATTTTAAAAAAAGATACACAGATCACCAAAAATCACTCTAGGAAATAAATAGAAAATCTGAGTACACCTATAAGCGTTGGGTGGTAATTAGAAGTCTTCCCACAAAGAAAATCCCATGGCCAGACACCTTCACTAGTCAATTCCATCAAATGTTTAAAGAAGAAATGATGCCCTCGCCAGTTGGCTCAGTGGATAGAGCGGCGCCCTGTGAACCAAAAGGTCCTGGGTTCAGTTCCGGTCAAGGGCACGCACCTCGGTTGCAGACTCCTCCCCAGCCCTGGCCCTGGTCAGAACACATGCAGTAGGCAACCAATTAATGTGTTTCTCTCACACCGATGTTTCCCTTTGACCCTCCCTTCCACTCTCTCTAAAAATCAGTGGAAAAATATCCTCAGGTGAGGATTAACAACAACAACAACAAAAATAAATAAATAAATAAAGAAGAAATAACATGAACATTTCATGAACTCTTCCAGAAACAGAGGAGGGAGGAATGCTTCTCACTCCTTCCTTGAGGTCAGTATTAACCCTGGTTGCAAAACCAGACAGACACCGCAGGAGAGGAAAACGGTCCCTCCTGAACATAGATGCAAAATTTTTCAACAAAATATTAGCAGAATGAAATCAGCAACATCTGAACAGGATTATATATCACAGATTCGTGCACGGGTGGGGGTTCAGTGGGGTGGCCTTCGAGGATCAGGCCCCAGCTCGCGCCCCCAGCCTCTCAGGCCCGAAGCCCCGCCTGGCACTCCACTGTGGCTTGGTGCTGCCCCCTCACCTGCTCCACCATCCCACCTGCGGGGTAATTGATCGGGGCTGGGCCCCCCACCCAGCTCCCTCAGTGCCTGGGAGCCCGGCGGTGGCCCTGCCCCCTACTTGTCCCTGCTACCTCCGCTGGTCGCTGTCTGTGGGGCAATTGGCAGGGTGATTGGGTCCCCCCTCGAAGCCACCTGGGTCTGGCGCTGCCCACTCAACTGCTCCACCATCCTGTCATGGTCCCACTCTCATTGGGGCCCATCGGGGCTTCTCCTACGCTCACGATGTTCCGCACCTTGGTAGTCAGCACATGTTGTAGCGAGCAGTCCAACTCCCAGTCGAACTCCCTGTCAAGCTCCCGGTCGAACAATATGCATTTTAGGCTTTTATCCTATAGGATGGCCAAGTGAGGTTTATCCCAGGAATGCCAGGCTGGATTAAAATCCCCAAATCAGTGAACATAATGCACCATACCAACAGAATAAGGACCAAACCCCACCTGACCATCTCAATAGACACAGAAAGAAGCATTTTACAAAATTCAACATCCACTCTTGATTTTATAATAAACCAAAATGGGTTGAGTGCTGACCTATGAACAAGGAGGTCACAGTTCCATGCCCCATCAGGGCATGTGCCTGGGTTGCAGGCTCGGTCCCAACCGTGCAGCAGGCGGTCAATCCACGATCCTTTCTCATCATTGATGTTCCTCTCTCTCTCCTTCTCCCTTCCTCTTTGAAATCCATTAAAATATAAAAAAATAAAACTCCCAACAAAGTTGGAATAGACAGAAACGTCATTTAATCTAATGAAAGGCGTATATCCAAATTCCGTACCTATGGCTGCATTTAAGGGGGAAAGAATAAATGCTTTCTCCCCAAGATCAGGGACAAGGCAAAGATTCTCACTCTGACCACTTGTATCCAACACTGGACTGAAAATTTTGGACAGTGCGATCAGATATGATAGAGAAATAAAAGACATCCAGATGGGAAAGGGGGAAGCAAAACTGTCTCTATTCCAGGTGACATGTTCTTATATATAAAAATCCAAAGGACTCAAAAAAACTTCTATTACAATTAATAAACAAATTCATTAAGGATCTAGGATACAAGATCAACACACGAAAGGCAATTGGATTTTTGTCTACTGGCAATGAACAATCTGAAAATGAAATTAAGAAAACAAGTCATTCAATAGCATTGGAAAAAATAAAATGCTTAGGAATAAATTTAATAAGAGAAGGGCAGGACTTGCACCGTGGAAATGCAAGACATTGCTGAAGGAAATTAAAGAATACCTAAATAAATAGAGACATTTTATGCCCAGGGATTAGAAGAATCAATATTATTAAGGTGGCAATTCTCCCCAAATGGATTGGAGCATAAACACCATCCCTATCAGAATCCCAGCAGGCTTTTTCACGGATATTGACGAGCTGATCTTAAAATTTATATGGAAATGGAAAAAACAAAACAAAAAAAAAAACAACAGCCCAAAACAGCAAAAACAATTTTGAAACAGAAGTTCAAAGTGGGAGGGCTTTCAACTTCCCAATTTCAAAACTTCCTGGAAAGCTTCGGTCGTTAAGACAGTTTAAAACTGGTATAAGAATGGACATCCAGATCAATGCGATGGGACTGAGAGCCCAGCGGTCTAATGAGTTTTAATAAACGTGCCAAGGCCATTCAATGGGGAAAGGGCAGGCTTTTCAGCAAAGTGTGTGGAGCCGAATGAATATCCACACACAGAAAGATCAGTGTAGAGCGTCACCCCCATCCCCAAATTAACTCAAAATGGTCTAGATACGTAAATGCAAGTGCTAAACTATAAACCTTTAAGAAAAACATATAGCAATGAATCTTCATAACCTTAGGTTATGCCCTGATCTCTTAGACTCAGCATCACAAAACATAATCTAGCAAGTAAAAAATTGTAAGATTGAACTTCACCAAAATTAAAAATGTTGGCCCTAGTTGGGTGGTTCAGTTGGCTGTAGCACCAAAAGATTGTGGGTTCGATTCCCTGTCGGGGCACATTCCTAGCCTGTGTGTTTGATCCCTGGTTGGTGCTAGTAAAGGAGGAAATAATTGATGCTTCTCTCTCTCTCTCCCTGCCTCCCCCCCCACCCCTTCCTCTCTCTAAAAATCAATGAAAACATATCCTCGGGTGAGGATTAAAAAAAAAATCAGACAAACGTTCGTACTTCAAAAGTCGTCATTAGAAAAACAAAACACGAACTTTAGACTGGGAAAATATTTTTAAATCATGTCTCTGATAAAGGACTTGCACCCAGAATATACAGAGAGAACTCAACAAGAGGACAAACATCCAATTAAAAAATGGGCCAAAGATTTGAATAGATATTTCACCAAAGAAGATAAACAAGCGGCTAATAAGCACTTGAAAAGATGCTCGCCATCATTAGTCATTAGGGAAATGCAAATCACAACCACAATGAGATGCCACTTCACACCCACCGGAGTGGCTGTAATTAAAAAGATAGACAATAACAAATGGCAGCTCGAATGTACAGAAACGGGCTTCCTCGAACAAGGCTGGTGGAAATATGAAATGATACAGCTACTTGGAAAATGGTGTGGCATTTTCTTAAAAAGTTCAACATAAATTTACTAAATGACCCCCCCAAAAAATGCACTCCTAGTATTTACGCAAGGGAAATAAAAACACAGTTGACACAAAACTTGCACGCAAGCATTCATAGCAGCTGGATTTCTATCAGCCTAAAAGCAGAAACAACCCAAATGCCCATAAATGGGTGAACAGTTGAGCGGAAATATAGTTCCTCCACACCGGGGAACACAATCAAAAGGAATGAAGTGTGCACACACCTTATGATGTGGAGAAACCTCAAACACATCCGGCAAAGGAGGCCGGACACAAAAGACCACGCATTCATTTATACGAAATGCCCAGAAAAGGTAAATCTATCGAGACAGGAAATAGATTCGTGGTTGCCTGGGGCTGGGATTGTGATGAGGATTAACTGTAAATGAGGATGAAAGGTCTTATTGAGATGATGGAAATGTCCTAGAATTGGATTATGGTGATGGTTGCTTTGAAAATCATTGACTTGCATACCTACAACGGGTGAATTTTAATGAAGCAATGAAGCTGTTAAAATACAGTTTATTGGGATTCTTTCTGTGCCCCTGGCAGAAGAATCCCCCTTTGAGAGCCAGGACCTCCATAATCACAGGGCGCTGAAGAGCATGAATGGATCACAAATTCTCCAAATGGGCCACCGGGGGATTCGAAGCAGGGCCATTCCTACTTCGGCCCTTGGTTCCTGGACTCCTATCTTTTACCTAAAGGGGCGGAATGCGGTATAATGGTCCCCTACTCAGGGTCTATGTGTCCTGGGGGAGAGCACCCCACTCTTACGGCGAGTCACGTGCAAGCCGGCCTCTCAGCTGCCCCATCAACAAGCCGCCCCACTGCCCAGCTCCTGCAGCTTTTGGACGGACTGGTCTGTGATGGGCACGTCCACCCTGCCATGCCTCCTCTGCTGGGGTTTTGTGTGGCTGCTGTGTGGGTGGGTCGGACACTCTGTAAGCCTTCTCGTGGGGCGAGGGGGGTGGGGCTGGCTGGGGCGAACCCCTCTCTGGATGTGATGCTTAATGTTACGGGTCCACCTGGAGGGTGTTTTCGGATGAGACTAACATTTAGATCTGAGAGCTTTGGGTCAAAGAGATGACCTCCCTGTGTGGGCAGGCCTTCCTTACCCAGTCAGGTGAAAGCTTGGCTAGAACAACAGGCTCGGCCTCCTGCAAATTCTTTAAGAAACTGCCTTCTGACTTCTGCTCCATCGGATCTCCTGGGTCTCTGGCCTGCTGGTCCCTAGGCACATGAGCCAATTCCTTAAAAAAACAGAAACAAACTAACGAACAAAAAACAAATTGCTTTCTGTGTATAGACATATCCTATGGGTGCCGTTTTTCTGGAGAACCCCAACGCATATGCTGAACTGTCAACCCCAGTCGAGATGAAAACGCTGCCTTTTCCGGAACGGATGGGTCCGATCCAGTCAATTGCCACCAAGTGGCTGGTGGTCTCCTCCGCCGATGTGCTGGACCGGAAGCTCAGTGTGGGCCTCTTGCTGGCAGGTTGGTCAGTGGGCGGCTGTGCTGCTGGGCCCATGGCTACTCTGGTCCCGTGCCCTGTCCACTGGCTGCCTCAGAGTCCGGCTGACCTCAGCTGGCCCAGCCACCTAGTCTCCCCAGTGGTGTATCGCGTCTTGTTGTAGATGCTGTCGCTAGGGCTCCCCTGTGGCACAGACCTTCCCACATCACGCCTGCTCCTCCCACCTCCTCCTCCCTGAGCTACACTCTCTCTCCAGGTCCTTGGAAGCCAGTCGAACCCATCTGTAGCCTAACCTCGAGCTGTATTCTTTCCATACGAAGTGATGACCAGGCGGAGGCTTCCAGCTCAAACAAGGCTGGACCTGCCTCCGCCTGGCACTCTCGGGACACTTGCTGTGGATGCCTGAGCTGCAAGACACCACGTAAGACACGCAGCTGCTCCAATGCTTTTCTGGGGGGCGGGCAGCATGGAGGGAGGACACATCAGGATGGACACAGAGGCCCCAGGAGCACCCTCTGTTCTGGCTCCCAATTGTTTGCCTTCCCTCCTGGACATGTGAGCGAGTGGCCGCGGTCCTGACCTGGAGGACCAGGTCTGCCTCTTTCCAAGCTCTGCGGTCCTTGCAATGAAGCCCTGGGCCAGATCTTCAAGCACCATCTGCCCTCCCCCAGCTGCAGGAGAGGAGCCTCTGATTTACACGGTGCTAAGGAGACCCTCTCATCATCCAAGTTAGCCTTTAATTGGTGATTAACCACCCTCAGGCTTTGCTTGTCTTCCTCCAAAGCTTCAGTTGCCCCCAGCAACCGCCACCCAGCTCCATAGCCAGCAGGAGGACTACGCCCTGGTTCGCGACTTCAGTACCTGAGCCCTGCATTCCCGGGCGTCATTCCTGCTGCTCTTATTTCTACCTGGTGCCAGTGCCAGGGGCTCTTCGTGCCCCCATCACCAGCGACGGAGTCCTCATTGCCAGCCATCTGGTGGGGGAGTCAACTCCAACATCCCACTCCAGAAACACTTGGACCACTTTGGTGCCATCTGTTGTGGGGTGGGTTCCCTGGCATTTAGCCTCTGAGACTAGGTTTGCATGCAGGACGTCTTTGGGGGAGAGCCATTGGGACACTGGGCTCTCTCAGAAGAAGTTGAGCTTCAACGCAATCACAGCAAAGGCCTCAGCCGATCCCACGGGTGCCTGGCCCTGGGTGGGGGGGGGCTCGACAGAGTTGTCCTACATTAGGGGACAACTGGTTCACCCATCCTGAGAAGCCCAGCATGCCCAAACCCCAGGAGTCTCTGACTCTCTCTCTCTCTCTCTCTCTCTCTCTCTCTTAGATCTTTGCCAGCTGCGCCTTCGTTTCAAGTTTTTTCACTTGTCCCTCAAGGTGCAGGTCCTTCCAGCTTCTAGTTCGGATGAGGAGGTGTCTGTTTTCCAGGGAAGGGATGCACTGGTGGTGGTTGGGTTCCGGAGCCTGTCCCACTGGCCAGCTGGCCCTGAAGTCAGGGATGGGGTCCTGGCCCTCAAACCTCAATGGTGCCCAGTGGGGAGAGTTATTGCTCAAAAGTAAAAGGGAGCTGGCTGGTTTTGCTCAGTGGATAGAGCTTTGGCCTGCGGACCAGAAGGTCCAGGGTTCGATTCCGGTCAAGGGCACATGCACGGGTTGTGGGCTCGATGCCCAGCAGGGGTGTGCAGGAGGCAGGCGACTAGTGATTCTCTCATCATTGATGTTTCTATCTCTCTCTCCCTCTCCCTTCCTCTCTGAAGTCAATAAAAATATTTTTTTTAAAAAGGAAAAGGGAGGTGCTGCCAGGAGAAGGGGATGACAGTTGACTATGCAAAGCCCACCGCTGCCCACCCAGGTCCTTGGAGCATGAACACTTGTGCCCTGGTGTACCGCACGCCCCAGCCCCGCACAGTGCCCACTGAGAGACAGGCCCGTGGCACACCAGCACACACAGCCTTTGGAGCTGGGAAAACGACATTCCCTCGCAGCTGCCCCACTTCCTGGGTGTGAAGGATCCAAGCCTCGGTTTCCCCAACCGTCCAATGGGTGGGGACAGACTAAGCTGGAATATCAAGGCTTCGGTTCTGGCTTCTGTGCCTGGCGCCCAGCTGGCGCTCGGCCAGGTCTGCCTCTTCGTTCTTCACGTGTTTTGTTTTGAGTTTGGAACAGACGCAGATGGGCTATGAGGTCTCTAAATGAGTTGCTGGTGGGCGAGGTGGTTGTGGGACCCTGGGGCGGCACCCCCTCTTCTGAGACTCCCAAACGCTTTCTGCCTGTTGCGTCTCAGGCTCTGTCTGTCATGCTAGGTGCCCGTCTGTCCCTGCCCTTGACCAGGCAGCCACCATGGGTGCTGGTGAAGCTCCCCACGTGTGCTCTAGGGGGCTGCAGACCGCCCTGCCTCCCTGGCCCCGTATGCCCGGTCTTGCTCTCCGATGCAAATAACAAGTGCTGAGATGCTCTGCTCACATTGAAAGAAAATGGCACAGTCGCTACCTGCAGGCATTTAACATTGCACAGAGCACTCCTGCTCAGACACCCTTGAGGAAAAGGGGGGGACCTTAGTGAAATGTGGAATAATTTGAAGAAATTAGACCTACTTTGTCCGAGATTAAGGATAGCTCTTAATTAAGTGGCCCAATCTTTCTTGCTGAGGGAAAAAAAAGCACTTCAGGCCTTAATTTTCTTAAGCATCCCTGTAAGGACGTGTGTGCAAAGGCTTCTAAGGGTGTTTATTAGGTTGTTTTATGTTAATCACCTAGGGCTGTGCCTGCCAGGAGCCATTGCAGGCATTTTGCTGAATTCTCAATCAGCCACTTTAAGAGCGCGCCCAGAACCTTCTCCGGAAGTCTCCCAGACTCCCCGACCCAGAGGAAATGTCCAGGCAGGGCCCATGTGGCCCCGGAGTGGGAATCCAGACCCTTCAGTGACCCACGGTCCACACAAGTTGCAAACGTGACCCAGCTCCATGAGAGAGCGGAAAGGGGACAGGCGAGGAGCTCAGGATAGGGGGCTGAGGACAGAAAGAGGGGAATAACATTCCAGAAGCTCCCAAAGAAAGAAGCAAGAAGCTTTCAGAGTGGCCGTGGGATTGGGACAGGCATCTCTGAGGAGACGGCACAGGCACAGGCAGGAGGATGGGTGTGGGGCTGGGCCTGGAGGGCAGTGTGGAGGGTGAGGACCCTGCACTGAGCTGGAAGGAGAAAAGAGGGGCCCAGTCCTAGAACATCAGCCAGAGGGCAGGGACCTGACACTGTACTCCTGGGCTCTCAGCAGGTGCCACATGCTCTGACTGAGGTTTTCAGGGGAGCTGGGGCTGTGGCTGGGCAGGTGGGTGGGGGGATCGTGGCAAGAGGGCCAGAGCCACGGGAATCGCTAGGCGTGGAGGTGGTGGTCAGATGAGGCTGAGCTCGTTTGGGACATGGAGTGGACATGTTGGTGGTGAACAGGTGTGCGTTCCCGCGTGTGCACTCAGGGGGTTCAGGTGAGGGGACCTGCCCTAAGAAGCCCCAGGAAGTGCCGAGATGACTGAGGGAAAGGACAGGAGAAGGCGTGAGGAGCTCAGCCTCTGTCTAGGCTTCTTGACTCCAGAGCCCAACAGAATAGATGGCAGGAGCCCAGATGACCAAGAGCTGCAGCTCAGTGCAGGGCACAGAGGCCATGGGGCAAGGCTGCAGTGGGGCGGCCAGCACAGAGGGCTGCCCTGTGGCCTCCAGCCTTACTGCCCCCCTGACCCTGTCAGCCTGGCCTGCTGGCCTGCTCCCGAGGGGACCAAAGGCTGCTGCCAGGGCTGAAATCTACACGCGCTTCTGCCACCAACACGTCCCCACTGGGAGAAATGACACCGGGCTCTGGGGACCTGCCCAGCTTCAGGGTCACCCCTGCTCTGTGACCAGGAGGCTCCTGACGTTGGCATCTTTGTCCCTCCCTGTGGGGTCCAGTCCCCACAGCCAGTTCTGGGAACTGTATACCCTCATTGGCCCTATGAACCTGATCGGACCCAAGCCCCAGATGGCACCTCAGCCCCATCCCTTCTCACATCTTCCTAAACTGTCCCTTTCTTTCTTTTTTCTTTCTTCTTGTTTTTAATTTTTAAAGTATATTATTTTTTAAATCTTTATTGTTGAAAGTATTACAGATGTCCCTCTTTCTCCTTCCCCCCATTGCCCCCCTCCACCCTTTTCCTGCCCCACCCTAGGCCTTTGCCACCATATTGTCTGTCTCCGTAGCCAATCCATATATGCATATAAGATCTTTGTTTAATCTCTTCCCACCCTACCCCCTTCCCTCTGAGAATCATCAGTCTGTTCCATTTCCATGCCCCTGATTCTATTCCATTCACCAGTTTATTCTGTTCATTAGATTTCTTATTTATTTTTATTTTTAGATTTAATTGTTGATAAATATGTATTTATTGCCTTTTAATTGTTTATATATATTTTTAAATATGTTTTATTGATTTGTTTTTACAGAGAGGAAGGGAGAGGGACAGAGAGTCAGAAACATAGATGAGACAGAAACATTGATCAGTTGCCTCTTGCACATCTCCTACTGGGGATGTGCCCGCAACCAAGGTACATGCCCTTGACCTGGGACCCTTCAGTCCACAGATTGACGCTCTATCCACTGAGCCAAACCAATTAGGGCAATTGTTTATATTTTTATCTTTATCTTTTTCTTCTTCTTCCTCTTAAAGAATGCCCTTCAACATTTCATGTAATATTGGTTTGGTGGTGGTGAACTCCTTTAGCTTTTTCTATATGTGAAGCTCTTTATCTGACCTTCAATTCTAAATGATAGCTTTGATGGGTAGAGTAATCTTGGTTGTAGGTTCTTGCTATTCATCACTTTGTGTTTTTTTTTGTATGTGTGTTTTTTAAAATATATATTTTATTGATTTTTTACAGAGAGGAAGGGAGAGGGATAGAGAGCTAGAAACATCAATGGGAGAGAAACATCGATCAGCTGCCTCCTGCACACCCTCCACTGGGGATGTGCGCACAACCCAGGTACATGCCCCTGACTGGAATCGAACCTGGGACCCTTCAGTCCGCAGACCAATGCTCTATCCACTGAGCCAAACCAGTTAGGGCCTGAAGGGTCCCAGGTCAAGGGCCTGTACCTTGGTTGCGGGCACATCCCCAGTAGGAGATGTGCAAGAGGCAACTGATCAATGTTTCTGTCTCATCTATGTTTCTGACTCTCTGTCCCTCTCCCTTCCTCTCTGTAAAAACAAATCAATAAAACATATTTAAAAATATATATAAACAATTAAAAGGCAATAAATACATATCTATCAACAATTAAATCTAAAAATCAAAATAAATAAGAAATCTAATGAACAGAATAAACTGGTGAATGGAATAGAATCAGGGGCATGGAAATGGAATAGACTGATGATTCTCAGTGAATATTCATCACTTTGAATATTTCTTGCCACTCCCTCTGGCCTGCATAGTTTCTGTTGAGAAATCAGCTAATAATCATATGGGCGCTCCCTTGTACATATCTAACTGCTTTTCTCTTGCTGCTTTTAAGGTTCTCTCTTTGTCTTTAGTCCTTGACATTTTAATTATGATGTGTCTTCAAGTGGTTCTCTTTAGGTTCCTCTTGTTTGGGACTCTCTGAGCTTTGGCACTTGTAAGTCTACTTTTTTCACAAGGTAGAGGAAGTTTTCTGTCCTTATTTCTTCAAATTGGTTTTCAATATATTTCTCTCTTCTTCTGATATCCCCATAATGTGAATGTTGATACACTTGAAGTTGTCCCAGTGGCTCCTTACACTATCTTCATGATTTTGGAAGCTTTTTTTTTTCTTTTCTTCTGATTGGTTTTGTTTTTTTTTTTTTTTTTTTTTTTTTTTTTTTTTTTTTTTTTTTTTTTTTTTTTTTTTTTTTTTTTTTTTTTTTGCTTCCTCATATTTTAAATCTTTGATTTGATTCTTGGAATCCTCTAGTCTACTCTTGAATCCATGTGTATTATTCTTTATTTCAATCAGTGTATGCTTAATTTCTGACTGGTCTTTTTCCATTTTTATTTTATTTATTTATTTATCTACTTATTTTTTGCATTCTCACTAAGATCCTTGTAAGTCTCACTAAATCCCTTGGAAGTTTCTAGAAGATCCTTGAGTAACCTTATAAATGTGGTTTTGAACTCTATATCCCGTAGTTTGTTTTCTTCCATTTCTTTCATTTGTAACATGTGTCGTTGTCTCTGCATTTTGGCTGCTTCCCGTGTTCATTTCTATGTATTGGGTAGAGCTGCTATGCCTGCTGGAGTTGGCAGAGTGACCTTGTGTAGTAGGTGTCTATAGGGCCTCCCCAGTCACCTGAGCCGGGCAGTTTGTGAGCTGTGTGCACAGTCTTGTTGTAGTTGAGACTTGCTTGCTGTTGGTGTCACTGGGAGGAATTGATCTCCAGGCCAATTGTATGTGAGGACCAGCTGCAAGAGCTGCTGTGCAGGAGACATCCCTATGGAGCAGGACTTGCTTCAGTGGGGCTAAGGTGCTCACTGAGTCTGCCCCTTGAGTGTATTGCTTGCGATGTAATCTGTTATGATCTGACACTGACCACTGGGTGCACTGGCTCTTGGGTCTCCAGGGAGGTGCAAAGTCAGCCACTGCCCGGGGCCACCCTGCAGGAGCTATAGAAAGCTGCAGATCCCTCCTCTCTGTATCAGGTTTAGAAGTGCTCAGCTGTGAAGCAAGGCAGGCTGGTGCTGGTGCTGAGTCGTGGGCCTTTTATTGCTAGGTTTGAGCAAGCTCCCTGACCCAGCTGCAGCTTGTTGGAAAGATTTTTAGCAAAGTCTGAAGCCTGAGCAAGGACAAGCCATTCAGATGCAAAAGCTGCTGCACATGGGTTTGGTGGGGCTGCATATTGGATGGGGGCAGGTTCTCAGGGAATCCCCAGGGTGGAGCAAACAGAAATGACTGCTAGTCAGCCCTGGATCCAGGAGGTCCCAGCACAGGAACAACGACCCTTGAGAGCACCTTTTTCTGGAGAAAGCCGCCCCGGAGTTCCCACCCGGATGCTAGACAATCTAGTTCCTCCTCATATGTGTCTGTGTCCTCCAGAGCCTTGCCCTGGCGCTGGAGCTCAGAGGAAGTGGAGCATTGTAAGTTCAGTTTGTGCCTAGCCCTTTAAGAGGGACAGTTGGATCTCCAGCAGCCTCCGTGTCACTGAGTCCCTTTCCCAATTCTGGGGGTCTGGGCTAGGGGTCTGGTGTGGGGCTTGGACCCTTTGCTCCCCGTGGGTGGTCTTCACAGAGATGATCTCCCTCCTGATTAAAAAACGCCACACATGGGAGCTGCTCCAGCCAGTTCCATGCCTCCACCCCTCCTGCAAGTCTCTGTGTGCTTTCTTCTTTGCTTCTCTAGTTGTAGAGCTTCCGTTCAGCCAGCTTCCAGGCGGTTCTGGTTGTTCTGTATTTTAGTTGTAATTTTGATATGGTTGTGGGAGGCGGCGAGTACAGGCATTTACCTATGCCACCATCTTGGTTGTTCTAAACTGTCCCTTTCATACCTGATACCTTGAGGGTGCATCTACTTCCTGCCATGCTGTCTGATGCAGCCACTGTAGTTTTTAATGAGTTGGCTGCTGGAGAGAGGCCACAGCTGCTCCTGTGGGTGGGAGGGGCAGCCCTGGGCAGGGGACCAGGGCACTCGAGGATGAGTTGGAGCAGAAGTGGGATGCAGACAGCATCCTGGGTCTGGGGCCAACCTGAGGGTTCTGCTCCCCTCTCCTCTTGTCCCTTCCCCTCCTCACTCAGAAAACCTGCTCTCCATGATGCAGGATGCTGCTGGGAGGGGTGAGGGGAGAGGCAAGGTGGAAAGCCAGGGCTGCGGTAAGGGTGTGCCAGTGTGCCCTGAGGACTAGCAGCCTCTCTCCAGGATTTGTGAGGAGACCGCAGGCTGCCAAGCCAGGATGGGGCAGGGCTGGGGTCTGTGTCTGGCCTCCAGGCAGGCACTTCCTCCCCCCTGCTATACACACACACTGCCAATCTTCTCTGAAAGGCCCTTCAAATAGGTTTGCCCATTCAAACCACCCACCCATCACCCTCCAGCTCCTGGCTCCTACTCTGGGGCCTCCCAGGATGTGGCAACCCAGCCAGCTCCTCTGCCAAGGCCATCTGGGCCCACTTAGGCCTGCAGCCTGGGGCCAGAGGCTCCCTGGGCAGGACGGGGTCCCAGTGGGGGCCCGGGGGTGTCCCACGGCTCCCATCCGGGCAGGCCTCCACACGATGGCAGCATGCACGCGCTGAAGCCCGCCGGGCTGCCCCGTCTGGGCTGGGACCCAGCACCACCCCCGGTTCCCTGGCCTCTATCCCCAGGTTCTGCTGCTGAGACGTCCCCAGTGTTGTCCGGGAGACCTTCACATCACATCCCACCCCCAATCACCTGGTTCCCCTGGGCCCACCAGCACCTCTCAGGTGCCAGGTCCCTCACAGGCAGCCCATCTGCAGGGAGGGCACCCCTGTAGGTGGGTAGAGCGAGGCATGGGAATTGGGGGCCTCCGGTGCCTGGCACAGGATCACAGTGTCCAGCCCTTCCCTTCCCAAGCCCAGATTTGGGCCTGAGGACACTGGCTGGGCTGCCGGAGGAGCAGGTGTTTCCCCAAGAAGGGTCATGTGCTGGAAGGTATATGGGGTGTGGGGGGCGGGTCCAAGAGAAACAGGTGGATCTGCCTGCTAGGCAGGCAGGTCCGAGAGCCCCCCTTGGAAGGCAAGATTTCAATGAGGCTGCCTCCTTGGCCCTCCTGACACAGCTCAGCCCCCGAGCAGGCACTGAGGTCTTGCCCTGACCTGCTCGGCGACTTCCTCCCGGCCTTCTTGCTGCCACCCGGCTCAGCATCCCCTCCTGGCTCCCTGGACAAACACACGCCCTTGTCGATTTGTTTCTCCGCTTTTGCTTGTGCTTCCCACCCCCAATGTCCTCTGCCCTCCCTCTCCTCCCCTGGGAGCCTGTCCACTCCATGTGGGGCTCAACGCCAAGGCCAGAACCTTCCAAAGCCTTGGTCAGGGCAAGGGCAGCAACGTTTGACCCCAGAGCCTGCAAGTGTGCGGAGAGGAGGGGGAGGCCGGTGGGGGCAGCCCTTTCCCAGAGCAGGCAGGACCCTGCCTCCCCAGCAAGGTCCTGGGCCTGGGGACTCTGCCCTGGGGACACAGAGCAATACGGAGAGACATTTTGTGTGGGTGCTGCTGGGATGTGCTGAGCAGAGGCCAGGGCACAGGCAGCCCCCTGGCACAGAAACCCTGCCCCCAAATCTGCAGTGCCAAGGCGGAGAGACTTCTCCGCATAGACACCTGCCAGGGCTCAGGGCAGGTGTCCAGGGTCTCCCAGGGCATGGGAGGGTCTCCGTCCGAGGCTCCTCCTGTGTGGAGCCTTTTTATCCTCAGGGCCCAGTCCCAAGAACCGAGGGCTTGTCACCCCTCTGGGTGAGCCAGGGTCAACCTATTCCTTCCCATGGCCGGCCCTCGGGCACCGGACACTCCGCCCACTCTTCTTGTTAAGCCCAGAGCGGGGGCCCGAGGCTGTGGAGTGCGGATGCCTGGGTGCCTGGCTCCCTGTGCAGCAACTGTGACTTCTCTGGGTTCAGTTTCCCGCTCCATAGAAGGAGCGGTGGGGCCAAGGCCCTGGACCTGGGCTCCTGCCAGTCCCAATGCCCAGCCTATAATTATCGATGTCAGCCTGGGTGGAGAACATTCATCAAGCCCAGGCGCACTTGGGCCCTGACATCAGCCCCCTGTCCCGGCCGACATGGGCCCCCAGGAATGGGCACTGCCAGCAGCACCTGCCTTATCGATCATGGCCCAGCACGCAAGGGCCGCCAGGAATGTTGAAATGATCAGGCTGGTCCTGTTTCAGAAGATGCCGTACACACATTGAGGGCTATTTTAGGGCTGCCAGGGCCCGGTGGGAGGAGGGCAGGGGCTACCTGCCGATCTGGTTACAGCTATGTGCAGGGACAGCACATGCCATCATAGCTGCCCGCTGATCTAAGGAGCAGCCGCCGATGGCAGGAGCTACGTGTCGGGTCCCTCCTGTGGGCCCAGGACAGGGACGTTGGGAGGGAGAGGGTGGCAGCTGGCAGGGCGAACCTGAGCTCTTGGAAGATACCCAGCAGGCCCCCGAGGGCTTAGCCTTGGAGGGACGTAGGGAGGGGAGAAGGGGTCAGGATCTCGCCTTCAGGCCTCTGAGAGAGGCCACCTGATGCGGGGCCCTGAGCTCCCTCTCAGCCGCCTCATGGCCGAAGCAGAAAGACGTTTAGCCGCTGGTGGGCTCTCTGGGAGGATTTAATGTTTGCGTGGGGGTCTAGGTGCTTCTTCTCGGGGTCCCGCCCTTCCCTGGAGCCTCCCCTTGGAGGCTGTTGCCCACTCTTCTCCTGACTCCGTCCTCCTGAGCACAGTAGGGGCGGGTGCAAAGTGGGGCAGCAGGAGCTCACCGCCCTGTGCACCAGGGTCTGTGTGTCCCAACAGTGGCCTCCCCCCTAACTCCTGCCCTCCACTCTCAGTGTCCCTCCCATGTCCTCCCCACACTTGAACCTAAGAGTGAAAATCTACCCGTTTCCTTACAGTGTGGGGTCCCGGAGCAGGTGGGACCAGGGCCAGGACGCACAGGGCCAGCCCTCCCTTGTGGTGGACACGTCTCCCTGTTCACACAGCCAGCGAGGAAGCGAATGTGAGGCACACCCAGCTGGGCCCAGCGCTAAATTCACTGTCCCTGACATGCCAAAGCCTTGCAGGACCCTCCCTGCTCTTGTGGCTTGATTTCCCCCCCGCCCCCCGCCCCCAAGTCTTTTTCTCTGCTTCCAGAGGACTTTTGGTCACCCCGGAGTTTCCATTCGGCGGTCCCGCCGTGGCTGTGTGGGCAGGGTGTGGGGAAGAACAGAGGGTTGGATCCCGAGCACGTTTTCCACCCTGGAGATGCGATCAATTAGGGGAGCGGCCAGGAGGGAGGTCACCGGTCCCCACCACGGAGGCTGAGCCCCTCCTCTGCGCCCGGAGACACTGTCGAGACGGGCTATCATCTATTTTAATTTGGTTGACAGACATCAGACCGAAAACAGATCTGCAGTTGGAAGGGGAAAATTCCTCAACGTTTCACGCGGCTCCCTGCGCCGCCAGCCAGAGGCCGCAGGCTTACTTTTTCCACGGCCCGCCCCGGGGAAGAGAGAGGGTTTCAAGTCGTCTCGGATACTGAACACGCCTGTTCCCAGCGGCCCGGAATGGCTTGGCTCCACGCGCAGAAAAAGATCCCGACATTCTCTGTCCTCCTGACTCTTCTCAAAGTAGCATCTCTTGGCAGAATTACCTTGTATGGCAGCTGAGAGGCACGGGCCAAGGGGTGCGCGGTCAGCTCAGGGGGACAGGATGGGGACAGGGACGGCCATAAACAGCCCGGGGATTATCTGCGGCTCTCGGAGCCTTTGGGAGTGGGGAGGAATGAAGCGAGGGCGCCAAGGCAGGGAGTGGTGGTGGCGTGCTTTTCGCATGCCAGGACTATAATTAAGGAGTGAGGAGGTTCATGCTAACCCGTAACCAAGGCTGCAGGAGGAATCATGAAACCCTATAGCCCCGGGGAGCCGGGCTTTGGAACGGCCGGTGGCACCCGCTTTGAAGCCTGTGTCCGAGTTGAGTCCATTTATCACGGGTGCTGGGCTCTGACAGTGTCAGGTGGCATGTGGCCGCCCTGCGGTGCCCAAAGTAGCTCTCGTTCTGTGCCATGCCACCTGTTCTGGGGCTACCTCAAAGGACTGGGAGAGACTTTCCAGAGAGCCCTGTGCCCATGTGTGGGGGTCTCGTCGGGACAGAGGGCTTTCCAAGGGCATGGCCTGGGCTACAGAAAGAAGTCCCAGGAGATAGCCGAGCAGGGTGGGAAAGTGCCGGTCCGGGGGTCGGAGAGGGACGGGGGTGCTTTCGGCCCCACCGTGGGTTAGGACGTGGCGTCCCCGTGGTGTGAACTCTTGTGCTGCCGTGTCGGGGTGAAGGATGTGTGGAGGTTCTTCGTTCTTCTCTCTACCTGTGAGTCTGCTGGATGTTTCATCATTAAGAAGTTAAAAAAAAAAAAATCAAGAAAAGAAAAGAAAAAAAAAAAGCTGGCCCGTCTTCCCTCCACCTGCGGGCACATCCGCACCTCCCTTGGGCCAGTCTCAGACACGGACGCAGGCCGGCCTTCCGCCTCTCCCTCCATCCCTGACCACATCCTCCGAGACCAACGATTCCTGGAGGATCCCACACAGGCAGCCTCGGCTGTGGCCAAGCCATGCGGTCATGCTGTTGCACAGGCGTTGGCCAAATCCTTTCTTAGAAAGCTGAGGGCTTGGTGTTCCCCTCGTGCGAGGGTGCAGCCCCGCCCGGCGCAGCGGCGCCACTCCCTTCGGTGTTGTTTCTGGGGAAATGGGGTCCCGAGGTCCCTGCTGGGATGCCTCCAGCAGGAACCAAGCTCAAGGGCTTGCCTTGGAATGGCCCCACTTTACTCAACAGATGAGGACATGGGAGTTAAGTTTGGATAAGGCCTGACTCTGCCCCTGGGCATCCATGCTGCTAGCTGGGGCAGGCAGAGGCATGAACTTGCAAAGTCTCGGCTTAATTCCTGGCGCTCTGCAGTCCACCTCCTTCCTGAGGCTGGTGGTTACCGTGCTAATCAGCTAGGCTGCAGTGGCAATTAGACATGACCACGTGGGGAGCATGCCAGCCCGGTGTCACCGTGGGTCGCCTCGAGCAGGCTCCTGGGCACCGGGCACTCCCCGGAGGCGCTCAGACGAAACTGGCTAGTGGACCCTGAGCCTGGAGGGCAAACCTGCCTGCTTCCCAGTTCGGGGGTCCCAGGCGTGAAGCCCCATCCTCGCTGTGCCACAGATGGAGAGAATGAGGCTCGGCCACGTGGAAACATTTCTTCTCGGGAACCTGGGAGCCTTAGGTAGGGGATTCGAGCCATCGGATCGATGCCAAGGGGTTGTGTCAGGCCTTCCCCATTCCTGAGCTTCACCTCTGCCTGCCTAGTATTCACCTGGCAGGGCCATACCCAAGGCCTGCAGGGGGCTGATGGCCTGCTCAGAGCTATGGCCACAGCAGGCACAGGGGTTCACCCTCCAGTCCCAGATGGAGCAGATACCCAGCCATGTGGCCACCCCTCCACCCCCCAGGTTCCCTCTCAGCTCTCCCTGGGAGCTGGCCACCCTGGGCTCAGAAGCACACACTTTATCAGAGGCACTTCCAGCTAGAAGACAGTGTTCTGCAGAAGGCCACGTGAGCGACCTTCCCACCCTCAACCTGTCAGACTCTCCAGATGGGCCCTCGTTTGTCTGACTAGGGTCACCTCTCCTCCCCTCCCCTTTTTCCTCCCGTTTATCAAAGCCTCATATATATACACAGACAAGTGCTCCTGATATAAATGTGCCAACTGATGCATTTTTACCAACTGGACACATCTGCGTACCCTGGCCCAGACCCCGACTTTTCCACAGCTCAGGGCCCTCTCCTGCGCATCCCAGTAGCAACCACCCTCCCCGGGGCTGACACCTATCCCGCGAAGACAATGTAAATCCGTTAAGCCCACAGCCCAGTGTTGCTTGTGTATGTCCTCTCTAGGAATGAGGTGCGCCCTGTGTCCTCCAGTGGGTGTGGGTGTTACCGTTCGCTGGACATGGACGCGGAGTGCTCATCCCTGGCCTCTGTGAGCCCGTTCCAGAGGGTGTGGCTGCGTGTGGCTCCTGAGACATGGAGTCTGGCCACTGCGAGCATTCTCGCCCCTAGCTCTGGGTGGATGAGGTTGAGGGGGGCCTCCTAGTGTTCCCCACATGGCTCTGCGATGCTCACCTGGAGGAAGAGTGGCTCCTGACCTCCTCGCCTCCTGTCTGCTCAGACCTGAGCCCCGTGGCTTCTCCGCAGCGCTTGCTGCGGACAGAGCCCATACATTGGAGCAGCTGATACTGTTGTCGTTGTCCCAATGCACAATGGGGAGTGTGCAGTCCCCATTTTACAACCAGGGAAACTGAGGTTCAGTCCAGCTGACCCCGAAGTGGCTCTCAACCTGGACAAATGAATGAAGAGTCAGCAATGCAGGCATGACCAACCAACCCAGCAAGAATCCCACATGGACCCTGAGAATGTGGGGCCCAGTGGTTGGGGTGTAGCCCAGGCTGGGGGTGCTGTCCCCCAGGACTCACTCCCAAATCTCAAGACCCCTGTCCCACTGCCCAGAGCACATGGCCGTGTCTTCCTGCTGTGAGCACACCTGGCCCCTCCCCTGGGAGCCTTGGCAGGGTGGGGGCGTGGCTTCTGGGGGCCAGATTCACCGACACAGGGAAGACTATGTGGAGGTCAGGGCCAGGAAACACCCAGGCGTTCCTTCCCTCCTTCATTCATTCATGCAGTATTCGCAGCGTGTGTGTCTTGTTCTTTTTACTGAATTTATCAGGGTGACACTGGCCAGAGTTGTGTTGTTACCGGGCGTTGCCAGGTCTCTGGGGGACGTGGAAAGAGACAGGACATGCTCCAGCCCTCAGGACAGGCAGGTCGGTGGGGTGGGAAGGTGTTCGGGGAACAGGGAGCAGCGTGGGCTGAGGCAGAGAAGTGGCACCCGGAGGCGAGGGTGTTGGAGGGAGATGGGGTCCAGGTGGAGCCTGGCAGGAGGTTCCAGAGAGGGGGAGGGCCAGAGGGAGGGGGTAGCTCCAAGGGAATATGATGCCTACTGAGCATTTAAAACAAAATACATTTTATTGATCTTTTACAGAGGGGAAGGGAGAGGGATAGGGAGTTAGAAACATCGATGAGAGAGAAACATCGATCAGCTGCCTCCTGCTCGCCCCCCACTGGGGATGTGCCTGCAACCAAGGTACATGCCCTGGACCAGAATCGAACCTGGGACCCTTGAGTCCACAGGCCAATGCTCTATCCACTGAGCCAAACAGGTCAGGGCTGAGCATTTTTAAAAATTCTACTTTTTTAAGATGAAAAAAATTGTGGTAAAATATACATAACCTTGCCTGGTTGACCTGGCTCAGTGATTGTCGACTTACGAACCAGGAGGTCATGGTTTGACTCCTGGTTTGGGCACATGCCCAGGCTCAATCCCCAGTAAGGGGTGTGCAGGAGGCAGCCAATCAATGATTCTCTCTCGTCACTGATGTTCCTATTTTCCCCTCTCCCTTCCTCTCTGAAATCAATAAAAATATATATAAAAATAAATTAAAGTGTATATACATAAGATTGGCCATTTTTAACCCTTTTGAACTGTACAATTTAGTGCCGTCAAGTACATTCACATTGTCGTGCTACCATCCCCACCATCCGTCTCTAGGGCTTTTCCATCTTCTCAGACTGAAACTGTGTCCCCATTAAACAACTCCCCCCCTCACCCCCCAGCCCCTACTAAGCTCTATTCCACTCTCTGCCTATGAATTTGATGGCTTTCTGTCTAAGAATCTAGGAGCCTCATATATCTGGAATCTTGCAGGATCTGACCTTTTGTGACTGGCTGATTTCACTCAGTATAATGTCCTCAAGTTCATCCATGTGGTAGCATCTGTGAGAATTCCATTTCTCTCTAAGACAGCGTCGTTCCACTGTATGGATGGAGTGTGTTTTGTGCATCCATTCACCGGTCAGTGGACACGAGTTGCTTCCACCTCTCGGCTGCCGTGAAGAGTGATGCCTCGTGGATGCGGGTGCACACGGATCTGTCGGGTCCCTGGTTTCCATTCCTCTGGCTGTTCATCTAGAAGTGGAATTGCATTTTAAAGCACAGAAGTTCATGGCCAGGTTTGCATCTCAGAAAGCCCATTGGGGGGCCATCTTGGAAAGTGAGTGACACTGGAAGCTGAGCCTCCTGGGTGGAGGCTGGGCAGAAGCCCAGGGAGGAAACAATGAAGCATGAGCCGGGGGTGGGGAGGGGAGTGGGGGAGTGCAGGATTGGGGGGCTTTTGAGCCAACCTGGATAATACCCTGGCCGTGGGCATAGAGGGTGAAAATGGCCAGGCCTGCAGCTGGGCGGACTGAGTGGCTGATAATGACACCATTATCCCAGAGGCAGCACGGGAGGCCCCCTCATTGGCAAGGAGGAAGGGGGGAGATAATGAGTTCAATTTGACCGATTTAATCATTTCTTCCTTCATGATTCAACAAACATTTCTGGAGGGTCCATTATGTGTTAAGTGCTATGCCGGGCGCCTGGCAAACAGAGCCCAGGGAGACAGCTTGTTGGTCCCCCCACCCCCCACCCCCCAGCTGGAGCTGCCCTGCAAACACACGTTCCTGATGCATTGAGATAAGAGGGGCCATCAGGGGACCATGGCTGCCCAGTGGGGGTGGGAGGGAGAGAGACACAAACAGGTCTCCAAGGAAAGAAAGAGAGAAGATTAGGGGTTGCTGAGCAGGTAGAAGGGGCTTTGGGGCCTGGAAGGCCATTAAGTCCAAAGGCCAGGGACCAGCATGGTGGCAGCAGCTTGTGTGAGAAAAGAGAGGGAGAAAGAGAGTGAGGAGCGAAGCGCAGTGGAGACCCTGGGGCCTTGCAGCCAGCTGAGGGTTTACACTTGACTGAAGTGATAGGGAGCCAAGGACCTTTCCGGCAAGAATGCTGTCACTCTGGTAGATGCCAGCACTGGGGTCCATAGGGAGGCTTTGTGAATGGGCTGTGGCAGCGGAGGACGGGGAGGTGGGGCGGGAGAGCACCAGGGTGCAGTTCAGGGTGGGTCAAAGGACCCCCTACCTCTCCTTGGAAGACTCTTCTGGGAGCCTACCTGCCCATGGCCTGTAGCCCTCACTCACCTCCCTGGGTGGGCCCTGTGCAGGAGACAAGACGGATAGGCCTCCCACAGGGCTTGTCTGTCTCCCGAGGGGTCCTGGGACCCCATCTTCCCTCTGAGCCTGGAACAGAGTAGTGGCAACAAGACCGATGGGGTGGCTCCAAGTGGAGCCGAAGCTGTGAGTTCAGCGGAGAGGGGAGGGGGTGCAGAGCCAGATCCCTGGAGGGGCTGGGGGACCCGGCTGGTGACAGAACACAGATTAAGCGGGGTCGGTGACCTGAGGTCCGGGCCCCCGGAGCGGCCCCACGTGCGGGCTGCGCACCTGCCGACTTTGGTGTGGAGGTGAGTGGCTCCCGCCGGGAGGCCGCGGATTAGCATGGATTCAGAGCCGGTCAGGTGCAGGTCTTTGTTCAGACCTGTTTGCCTTTTGTCCCCGCCTGCAGGACGCCCAGGCTGCATGATGTCATTTTAGACGCATTAAGCTGGAACAGCTCAAAATTGAATAATTAATTACACTCAGCTTCAATTGCAGTGACTAATTGATCAGGAGCTGCCAGCAGACACCTGGACGGGATTAGCTGTGCACAATGAGGGCTGCGGGCAGGTGGCGCGGCCTCTCTGGACCCCCGGTCCCTGCGTGCGACTTAATTAAGGCTGACTTGATTTCTTTATTCCCGCTGGAGATCTTGCAGGCCCCATCCCAGGGCCAGGGGCTGCCTGTGGGCTGGGCACTGCTGTGGACGCATGTGAGCGGTCTGAGGTCTAGAAAGTTGCCGGCCTGGGGCCCTGACCACCCGTCCCTTCTGTTCTGCGTCTGCGTCCAAATCCTGGCTCCAGCTGCCTCCCTGCCTCCTTGCCTCCACCCACTCTTCACTGTGGCGATGACCTGGGCTTCCATCCTTGGCCGTCCACTCCCACCAGGTGACGGGTGAACCCAGCCAATGCCAACTGGCTTCTATTATTTCTTACCTGTTCTTTGTCATCATCAAATTATTTTCCTTCCCCCAAATGGAACCATGTGGGATATGTGGGTAGCAGTGCCATTACCCCCTGTGGGGTACAGTGAGGGACTCCCGGCAATCCAGGTCTCTCCTCCTCTCTCCTCCCCGTCCCCCCCTTTGCCGTCTGGCACCTTCCCCAACCCCAGGGTCTCGGGCCCTGTGTTCTGGCGCCATATTGGTGCCCAAAGTACAAGTTGCTCCTCTAGTCCTGGCGATCTGTGCAGCCCTCCTTCTCTTGGCACTGCCCATGGAGTGTGTTGGTACAAATCCTCTGGATTTTCATTTTTTTTTTTTAAACAAAAATCAGAGGTGCCTGGGTATGAATCTCTTGAACCAGAGGGACAAGGACCAGTGAGTTTTCCTACAATTCTGTGGCCTTGTCCTGAATCCCTGAATGAGAGCTAGTGGGTAGAGACACCCATAGACAATGGGGCCCATTCTCTCCTTCTGGGGGGTCTCTCAGAGGCATCGGCTCTACCGTCCCCCCACTTCCAGAAGGAAGGCGACAATCAAGCTGATCTGAACAAAAACTGTCACTGGACACTGTCCTCGCTGGTGCCCGGCTGGCCGGCAGAGAGAGGCTCCCGGGCTCCCGAGTCTGTGTCCAGCCTGGCGGGTATGTAGGGGACCTCCCCCCACCAAACTATCCAGGGGCCAGGCCACACCTGGGGGCTTGATGATGTGCCTGTGGCCTGAACCCCACAGGGTAGATAAGAAGCACTCTCCTGGGTCTCTGATTTTATCCAAAGTTAAAGAATTTGTAATCTCTATTTTTATGTGGCGGAAGTGGCGATGCCTAGTTGTAACAGATTCAAATACAGAAGAATACACACTCCCCAAAAGTCATTGCTGTGGCTCCAGATATATTTAGGCATATACAGTCATGCAGCTAAATATGTACATACGCGCACACTTTTTTTATTTTTTAACAGATGGGATCATCCAACCCATACAGTTCCTCAACTTGCCTTTGCGCTTGCCGAAGGAAGGGTTCAGCGCCTCCCAGGCCTGCGCACGCGGCTCTGCCTCCCTGTCTATCAATGGAATAGTAAACAGTATTCCTTAAATGGGTGTCACCACGGTTCATCCAGCCATTTCTCTAATGACAGATAAAGAGGTCGCTGCAATTTTTTATAATTACAAATGGTGCCAGGGGAAGAAAGCAGGCCCCGAACACCCCATCCATTTCAGCACTACAGCGAAAGGGCATTTGAAATGTTACTCCCAAAAAGGTTACACCAATCTACACACAATAATGGCCTGCGATTTAAAAAAAAATATTACAACCAGTGAGGCAATCGAATGGCATACAAAGCAACATTCATGTAATTTTTAAAACCTCATATCAGACGCAGAGGGAGCCATTGCCTCCGTTCCCCTCCGCAGGACGACTCAGCGGCAGCCGTGCCCACCCCTCTCTCCATGCTGGAGGGGCCCTGCTTGGCCCTCAGACTTCTCCTTTCTCCACACTGGGTAGAGCAGTCCTACTAGGTGCTCTATTGCATTTCTTAAAGGACTCTTTTCAAGCAAGGTGGAGACGCTTCAGGCAAATTCCGCTTGGGGGGTGGGAGGGAATGCTGCTAACAGTCCAGGAAGAGAGACCAACATGTCCCCCACATGCCCGCCCCTTCTCAGCCCCACTCTGCGATGGCTCTGTGGGTTGGGTGGGGGTACTCTGATCCTTCCCACATCTCCCTCAGTGGTGGGAGTACGACTGCCAAGGGAAGCAGGAGGGTCTGCGTTTCTCTAGGTGGT
>PVJC01000447.1:91538-125996 GCA_004026665.1 Murina feae
CCCACTCTGAGCCCTAGAGCCCCACTCTGAGCCCTAGAGCCTCACTCTGAGCCCTAGAGCCCCACTCTGAGCCCTAGAGCCCCACTCTGAGCCCTAGAGCCCCACTCTGAGCCCTAGAGCCTCACTCTGAGTCCCACTGAGCCCTAGAGCCCCACTCTGAGTTCCGGAGTCCCACTCTGAGCCCCACAGCCCTGCTTAGAGTGCTAAAACACTCCACTCAAAAGCCCAAGTTCATTCAAACACCTTTCCTGCTATTTCCAGGCAGGCTGGGATGAGGTGGTCGTGAGGTTCAGCACCTCCTGCACGTGCACACGGACCAGAATGTTCTGCCTCCAGGAGGACGTGTTTGGTTTCATGTCCTGGCACAGGTCTCTCACATTCCCTGCCTCAGTTTCTTCCCCCAGGCGCCCGGGGCAGGCCCAGGTGACTGTCCAGTGGGGCCTCGGGGACAGGTTCTGCAGCAGACATCTCTCCATCCCATTCTCTAACCGTCTGTGACCTCGACCTGAGTGGCAGCAGAGACCTCACGTGTCTTGAGGCTCCTGTGTCTGCATGTCCATCACCCCCTGTAAGGGGACTAGAAAGGAACCCAGCACCGACCTCCCTTGCAGCCTGCGGGAAGGTGACATTCTTTATGTCACACCGGGACACAGTGTCTCAGGCACTAGAGCTATCAACAAACACAAGTCTTGTATGCCTACCGCTAAATGGGGGCATGGAAGTCCCCCATGGATGGACACAGAGGAAGCATTTTTATAAATTTGGCATGAAAGTAGGGAGAGAAGGGCCCCTTCTCTCTTAGCGTTACCAGCACCCACCCCTGGGCAAGCCCAGTCCAGCCCCAGCATCCAGCTTTCTTATGTATTTATTTAAACCCTGCCTCATTCCAGAGAGAATTTAAGGCTTCACCATGAATACCATCTTTGTGTCGCCTCCAGCGCCAAAGGCCGGGAAACCCAAGCCAGGCACGTCCGGAGGTGGGGCCTCCATATGGCCTGAAGGCCTCGGCCAATCCCAAGGCTGCGGGGCCTCCAGGCAGCGCCCTGCATCCTGCTGTCCTTGAGAGCCCCCCCCCAACCCCGCCCCAGCCCCCTCCAGGGCTCATCGACCCTGGAAGAAGCACTTGCCAAGTTTCCTTTATTAGAAGATAAAACAAATCGACATTCTCTTTGAAACCCGTGGATGAAGCAAGTGGCACTTTGGTGTTGGTGTGTGTGCGATGGCCACCAAGAGAAGGGGTTTCGGGGAGGCCGCCTGCTAGGCGCTGTGCAAGTCATGTGGGCACCGTGGAGAGAGCTGTGGGGTCCGGCAGGGTCTCCCCCCAGCGTCTCCCGCACCTGGCACCTGCCCTGGAGCTGCTGCTCCCTCACGACTAGCCGAGGTGTCACATTGTCCTACCTGCCTGGCCGTCCCCCAGGATCCAGAGGGTGGCAGTTTGGAGGGATGACCTCAGGGTCCTTTTATGAGGGCTTGTGGGGCACCGCTGGGATCTGGCAGGTCTGAGCACAGCCGGCCCTGCGGGGAAGATGGACACGGGTCAGTGACCGTGGCCGCCAGATGCCTGAAGGAGGTGACAGGTCCCTGAACGGGATGTCCCCCAGGCGAAACCTCCCCCAACACCCACAGATGGAAGCAAGAGCCTGTGAGCTGGGCTCTGGGTGGCCTTCCCTTTAACCTTTGTCTTGGAAATATCAGAAATGCTTCACTTTCCAAACCTGGTGCCTTCCAGGAGAAACGGGCCGCTTTCGAAGACTTTCCACGTGAAAAGGGGGACTCCCCGAGACCACAGGGCCTCGGAGACTTTCCCCACAGGCTCCATCCATCGCAGCGCCCCTACAGCTTCTGAGGAGAGACTCGGGGGGCGTCAGCCACAACCTGAGCTTGTGGCGGGGGGGGGGGGGGGCCCAGTGCAGGCCAGTTAGTAATAAAAGAATCATGTAGGCCCTGGCCGGTTTGATGCAGTGCACAAAGCATTGGCCGGCGGACTGAACGGTCCCGGGTTTGGTTCTGATCGACTGCACGTACCTCAGTTGCAGGTCCAATCCCCAGTAGGGGCTGTGCAGGAGGTAGCTGACTGATAATGTTCCTCTCTCATCGACGTTTCTATCTCTCTAGCCCTTTCCCTTCATCTCTCTCTAAAAATCAATAAGAACACATTTAAAGAAAAGAAAAAATACGTTAAAAAATAAGTAAAATCATCACGTAGGTTCCACAAGGAAAGGCAGAGCTGAAACCGGACTCCAGGCGCATATGCATTCTGACCCAGCCCCGTCTCCTTCTGCCGAGCCCGCTCCCCTCGCGTGGGGGAAGTTGGGGGGTCCCGCCACCTGTTGAAAGTGCTTGGATGCCTGTAACTCAAGCAGGGCCCGAAAATAGCTTGGGACATGGCACACCACGTTGGCGCTGCTGCCCTTGACCGCCTGCTAGGAGGTGGCTGTGGTGTAGGGTTTGGAGGGTGGGACATTCTTCAATGACGAAAGAGAGAAGCTATGGATGGATTTTGGGGAGGGGCAGGCCTGAATTCAAAGGCCATGGGCACAACCAGGCTCTGGGCGGGGAGGGCGCTTGGTACCCCCTTCTGTGGAACAGGGAATGGGACACCTTCCTAGCCAGGTCGTGAGAAGCCTCGTCGAGAAAGCACACGGTCACGCACCGACAGTGTGTGGCCTCGCAGGCCGAGGCCCCTTTCCCGCAGCCCCTACTGCCTCTGCCTGGAAACAAGCACCAGAGAGGCCTTGCTAAGACACCGCAGATGGATCCTGTGCCCAAGAGTCATATTAGGGCAGAGTGAAAGCCACCAGGCTTCCCGCACAGGGGATCAGCGACTTGGCCGGCTCCTCTGGTCTAAAGGAGGCTACCACTTCAGAGAAGCCTCCCGGGGCCACCCCGAGGTGACGGCCTCGGGCAGGTCAGGAAGCGTCCAGAGGACCCGGCATGGCGGGTGAAGACCCTCCCCCTCCGACCCCCGCCCGCCAGGGAACGGAAAGGGTCTCCGGTGGGCTGAGGGGCGCGGGCAGAGCCAGACAGCGTCTGCAGTGGTCCCGGCCACATGCTTAATGCGCACAAATTCCTGACACCGAAAATAGCTTGGGACACTGGATGCGGCGCCAGGAAGCGCTGGTTGGACATCTCGGCAGCTGGTGGCTCCAGGCTGGGAATAAGGAACCATATTAAGAGTTTCTGGGGCTGCATTCCAACGGAGGCAGAACTGGGTACACGGGTCAGATATCTGATCGATATGGGCTATGTGAACTTGAGCACGCTCTGCCCTAGCTCTGTGCCTCAGTTTCCTCCAGAAAATGAGCTATCCCGCACGATTCTTGTAAAAAATCAGTATCACACACCTGTGCGGTCTGCAGTATCTTGGGCCATGCCCTGTATCTTGCCAGATGGAGGCCCCTGGAACCCCTGAGCCCCGAGTCTAAGACAGGGAAGCTGAGTGCACCCCATCCTCTCCAAGGAACATAGCCTCTGCTCTGCCCACCCTGCCCCCCCCCCCCGGGCGGGTCAGCCAGGGACACGGAAAATCCGATGGAGGACAGTGGAATTAGGCCCAAGTAAATTGCAGGCTTCAGAGCAGAGGGTGACTTTGTGCAGAGCAGAATTTGGGGTGATCTGAGTGGGTGGGAGCAATGGAGTGATGGTCATGGAACTGGAGAAGCAGAATGATGGCAAATTCAGGCGTTTGGGAGAAGAGGGCGTCTCAAGGCCCCACCACAAATTGAAGGAGAGAAAAAATGTGAAGGAATGAGGCTCAGGGGACTTAGTTGTCTTGCCCTAAACCCACCAGGTGTTGAGTGGAAATACGGGGCTGGACCTGCCTGGCACCAAAGCCCCCTCATAGCATCCTCCACAGGCTCGGGGGAGCGGCAAGTTAGGCCCCAAGAGTCCGCAGGCGGCTCCTCGCAGAGATTTAGGGCGCTGAGGACGGACGTGCGAGCATGTCCTGGTCTATTTTGGGGCCTCTGCTGAGAACACAGGAATCCAGGCCCATGGGCCCAGGGGCTGGGACCACCTGTCAGATCCTTCCCAGCCGAGGGCGGGTGTGGATGATCCAAGGCCGGAAAAAGTCAAGGCCACCTCTGCACCTTCCAATTTTAGACCCACACGTCTCGGGCTCCGGGACACAGAGTGTCCTGCTGGGGACCGCACATGCCCTATTTAGGAGCGCCCCTTGCTGCAGCCCCGGGCCAGCATTCCTGCCATCTTTCACTAGCCGTCCCCATGCCAGCGGCGCGCTGCCGCCTCATTGACTTATAAGGCCTGGAGGCCAGCGAGTGGCTCTGCGGTGGGTCTGCGCTCACAGGCACATGCAGGGGGTGGGGAGGGGAGAGAAGTTAAGGCCTGGGATCCAGGACACCCCAGCTGTCACTCAGCCAGGAAATTTGGGGATGGAGGTTTTGAGCTCTGAAGGTCAGCAAAGTGGCCGCTCATGGCTGGAACACAGGGAAGGCTTCAAGCTGGCCCTTCAGCTCGCCCATGTGCCAGCTGAGTAGCTTGGAAACTCTACAAAATGGGGCCAAGAACCCACCCTACTAACCTCTTATGGGGATTAACTGATACCCTGACAGCGCCTGGGCTCGGCCTTGCGGCCTCAAGAGGTCCAGCCCGCCTTGCCTCAGTTCTGCCCAGTGTGTGTGTGTGTGTGTGTGTGTGTGTGTGTGCACGCGCGCGCGCACTCCAGGCCTCACTGTGGCTCAGTGGCAAGAGGCATCTTCAAGAACAAATCTTGCCATTTTGCCAGGGGAACAGGGTCCTGCTCTGCCCTCTCCCAGGTCCCCCTTCTGGGCTGCGGTAGAAAGCCTTACCCCTTCCCATCTCTGCCACTCTCCCCTTGAGTTCCCCCCACAGACCTGCTGCCTCCTCTTGTGTCAAACCTGTTTGGGGGGCTGTCCTTGCCCTGCTGTGTTCACAAGCACCACCTTCCCAACACCGCCAGGCGGCCCACACTTCAGCCCTCGTCCGACATTGACTGTCATGACAACTGCCGCCTCCTTGCAGTTCTGCTGAGATGGGGCCGGTGGGTGAGACGCCCAGAGGCCGGGCCTGGGCTTCTTGGTTTTCTGAAGAAAGTAAGGGGGGATTTGCACAATTGTCAGTCTTCTTGTCAGGATAAATGGAAGCTACGTAATGAGAGCTGCAGGAATAGTGGTCAGGTAGACACTGGGAGGTCAGAAGACATCTCCAGAATGTCCTGGTCAAGACAGCGGTTCTCAACCTGTGGGCCGCGACCCCTTTGAGGGTCAAACAACCCGTTCACAGGGGTCACCTAAATACATCCTGCATATCAAGTATTTACATTATGATTCATAACAGTAGCAACATTACAGTTATGAAGTAGCAATGAAAATAATTTTATGGTTGGGGGTCACCACAACATTTGGAACTGTATTAAAGGGTCGCGGCATTAGAAAGGTTGAGAACCACTGCCCTAGCCCATTTGGCTCGGTGGATAGAACGTTGGCCTATGGACTGAAGGGTCCTGGGTTCCAGTCTGGTCAAGGGCATGTGCCTTGGTTGCAGGCTCGATCCCTGGTCCTGGTCGGGGCACATGCAGAAGGCAGCCCATCGATGCGTCTCTCACATTGACGTCTCTCTCTGTCTCTCCTCCTCCCTCCACTCTCTTTAAAAATCAATGGAAAATTATCCTCCAGTAAGGATTAACATAACAACAAAACCCCAGAGTAATGGGATCACATTTACCCTCACATGTGAAACCTTCAAAACCATCAGACAAACTATAGGATCTAAGGGTTTTTCAAGACCCTAGACATCAGTGAAGGTTGGGAGACAAATGAGATGAGTCCTACAACTGCCCCAGCTGGCTTCCTGGGGAGGTTTCCAGGCTGTGGGGCTGGGAGGGAAACTGAGGCAGCTAGCGCTATCAGGGCAGAGGACAGCGAGGGGTGAGAAAACCCTGGGGCCTAGAAGAAAAGGACCTCAGGTTGGAAAGATCAAACTACTCAAATCCAGAAATTAAAACACACACACACATACCTAAACCTTCCCTAATGCCGTGACCCTTTAATACAGTTCCTCATGTTGTGGTGACCCCCAACCATAAAACTATTTATAACTGTAATTTTGCTACCGTTATGAATCATAATGTAAATATCTGATATACAGGATGTATTTAGGTGACCCCTGTGAAAGGGATCGCGACCCACAGGTTGAGAACCACTGCCTTAAACCAACCAAAAGAATGAGAGGAAAGAGTCTATTTCTACCCAGCAGCCTGGAAAAACGCATGTTCTCAGGACATCAGCTAGAATTCTCAGCCAGGTGTGGCCTCAGCAGTGGAAAGAATTAGCCCTGGACTAAGATGTTGCTTCACACCTGCCCAACATATTCGAGAAACAAGACCCACAAGGATCAGACCGTTTCCAGGTAACTCGACTGAATCCCAGAACAAAGCTCAGAATATCTAGAGGATCACAAAGATGGTCAACACTCAAACGAGGCAAAATTCATAAACTGTGGCACCCAATCCAAGTTGCCCAGGCATCCGGCCCCGCTGCAGTGTCAGTTGGCTGAGTGCCATCCTGTGCGCTGAAAGGTTGCCGGTTGGATTCCTGGTCGGGGCCCATACCTGGGGTTGGCAGGTTGTCCCCCAGTTGGGGCACTTGCGGAAGGCAACAGATTGATGTTTTCCTCTCACATCCATGTCTCTCTCCCCACCCCCACAACCCCTTCATCTCTCCGAGCAAGTCCTCAGGTGATGCTGAAACAAAAAGTTTGCCAAGTATCCAAAGAGTCAAGAATACATGACGCACAATGGGGAGACTATTCAAAACCGAGCTGGATCCTACGCAAATGTTGGCATTAGCAGAAGAAGATATCGAAACAGGCATTACAACTGTATCCCATATGTTCAGAAGGTTAAGTGGAGAAATGGAAGATATAAAAACAGAGCCAAATTGAACTTCCAGAGCTGAATGCCGCAGCGTGTGAGAGGAAATTACACTGGGTGAGATTATTGGTAGATTAAACATTGCAGAAGAAAGGATAATTAACTCGACAATTTAGTAATAGAAGCTACCTGAAATGAAACACACAGAGGAAATAATCCCCAAAATTAAAATAGCATCAATGAATGTGGGACAATTTCAAGCAGCCCAATACATAGATAAAAGACTCTAAGGGGGAGGGGGCAGAAACGTATTTAAAGAAGTAAAGGCCAAATTTTCCCAAATTTGATGAAAACTATAAACTCTCAGATCTAAGGGACGCAATGACCCTTTAGTACAAGAATAAGGAAAAGCACTATACAAAAGTACATCAGAATGAAATTGCCCCAAACCATTAATAAAGAAAAAAAATCTTAAACCCAGTCAGAGGCAAAAAGACATGTGACACAGAGGTATAAAACTAAAAGCGAGCCCTGACCGGTTTGGCTCAGTGGATAGAGCGTCGGCCTGCGGACTGAAAGGTCCCAGGCTCGATTCCGGTCAAGTGCATGTACCTTGGTTGCAGACACATCCCCAGTAGGAGGTGTGCAGAAGGCAGCTGATGGATGTTTCTCTCTCATTGATGTTTCTAACTCTCTATCCCTCTCCCTTCCTCTCTGAAAAAAAAAAAAAAAAAATCAATAAAATATATTTAAAAAAATAAAACTGAAAGTGAATGCAAAGTTCTTACTAGACACGATGCAAACAAGACAGTAGAGCAGCAGTGTTTCATATGCTAATTGGCGTGGCTCAGTATCTGAACATGGACCTATGAATCAGGAGGTTTCAGTTCGATTCCCAGTCAGGGCACATGCCAGAGTTTCAGGCTTGATCCCCAGTAGGAGGCATGCCTATCATTGATGTTTCTATCTCTTCTTCTCCCTTCCTCTCTGAAATCAATAAAAATATTTTTTAAAAAGCAGCTTATAACAAAATAAAATAAAATACCAAAAGGAAAAAAACAAACATAAAAAACAACTGTCCACTTAGAATAGTTTCTCTGATGTATCTGGGGAAACTATCTCACAAGAACAAAAGTAAAGCACATTTTCAGACATATAAAAGTTGAAAGAATGCATCACCAACAGATTAGTATGCCAAGAAATGCCAAGTCCTCAGGCATAAGGAAAATGATATTAGAAATAAGGATCTGCACAAATGAAAGAATACCAAAAATGGTAACTTTGTGGGTAAATAGTCAAAGTTGTTTTTTCTTCTTTAAGTTTCTTTAAGAAATAGCTGATGGTGAAATAAAAATATTAACCCTGGCTCAGTTGGTGGAGCATCGTTCTGTGAGCTCAAAGGTTGCCATTTCAATTCCTGGCCAGGGCACATGCCCAGGCTGTGGGCTCGATCCTCGGTAGGGAGCGTGCAAGAGGCAGCAGATCCATGTTTCTCTCTCACATCCATGTTTCTTTCTTTCTGAAAACACACAAAGAATAAAAACATATTTTAAAGTAAATAAATAAATATGTTAATGTATTCTAGTGTTTATAATACACGAAAAAGTCAAATGTATGACACCAGCATGGAAGCTGGGGTGGGGAAACGAAGTCTAGTGTGAAAGGTTCTTACACTAGATGTGAAGTGGAATTTCCTTGGAGGCTGACTGTGGCAAGTTAATGGTGAAGACTGTAAACCTTAACTAACGACTAAAATGACAAAATCACGAGTTTTAGCTAGCAAGCCCGCAAAGGAGGTAAAATGAGATAATAAACATCGTAATTAGTTCTAAGAATGCAGAAATAATGAGGAAAAAGAGAACAAAGAACGCTGGATCAAATAGAAATCTAACAGTAAGGCAACTGGCTTTTTAAACTTAAGATCAATAACCACATTAAATGTAAGTGTCAAAGCACCCCATTAATAGGCAAGCAAGACCCAAAGACACTTACAAAAAAACACACCGCACGTAGAGAGACACAAACAGGTCAAAAATATATACAATACTGAGATGACTCAAAAGACATTTCAAGGGGCTATAATAGTATCAGACATGTAGATTTCAGGGCTCAAAAACAAGTTCATTTTATAATGGTCATGGAGTCATTGACCAAGACAATCTTCCCAATTTATACCTCTAATAAAAGAGTGTGAAACACACATGCAGTAAAGACTAAGCGAACTGCAAATAGACAAATCAGCAATTATAGCTGGGTATTTCAATCCTCCCTTTTCAGTAATTGATACAACAAGTGGGCAGAAAATCAGTACGGATCGAGTGGACGTGACCAGCACTGTCCGCCAACTTGACATAACTGACATTTATAGAACAGGCCGTCCAACAACTGCAGACTCACATTCCTTTCAAGTGTACATGGAACATTTATAAAGATAGATCACATCCTGGGCCATAAAACAAGTATCCGTATATTTAAAGGGATACAAGTCATACGAAGTATATCCTCTGACCAGGGTGGGATTAAATTAGATACGGTATCAATAACAGAAAGATCTCTGGGACATTGCCAAGCACTTGAAAACGAAATAACACATTTCCAAACGACTCATGGGTCAAAGAGAAAGAAAAAGGGAAAGTTAAAAAGCGTTTTGAAAGGGAGAAACATGAAAAAAGAAAAAGAATGTCAAAATGTGTGTGCGGCAGGATTTATAACACCAAATGCCTGTGTTAAAAAGGTGGGGGGAGGGGGCGGGGGAGGTCTAAAAGCAATAACTTCCATTTCCAAATGAACAAAGACAATGAACAGCAAATTAAACTCCTAGAACGTGAAGCGAAGATATCACTAAGATCAAAACAGAAATCCGTGAACAAAACAGAAATCCACGAACAGCAAAACAGAAAGACAATGGAGAATACCAAATGCAACCAGAAGCTGCTTCCCTGGGAGATGAGGCAAAGTGATACACCTGGCGGCTAGGAATCACAGGGAAAACACCAACGGCTGATATCAGGGTTGGGAGAGTACTCCCAGCACACCTGCCACTATGGACAGGATAACAAGAGAATATTAAGTACGAACACTATATGCATACAAATTCTGCCACTTACATGATATGGAAGAACATCTTCCTAAAATCAAACAATGAAAGTTCACCGAAAAAGAGGTTGATAACCTAATTAGCTGTACATAGATGAAAGAAATGGGATTTATAGTTAAAAACTTCCCCACAGGGAGAACTCTAGGCCCCCATGGCTTCCTTAGACAGCGTCACCAAACATTTAAGGAAGAAATAATACCGGTTCTTCGCAAACTCTTTAGAGAATTCAAGTAGGAGGAATACTTCCTCACGTATGCTGAGGCCAGCATTCACCTGATATGAAAACCAGATAAAGATATTTCAAGAAAGAAATCCGTGGACCCTGGGTCCCTCATTAACCTAGATGTAAAAACCCTCGGGGAAACGTTAGGAAATGGAATGAAACAATCACATATGAAAAGGCAAATATTCATGACCAAGTGGAGCTTATTCCGGGAAGGCAAGATGGCTTTAACATCTGATAATCAATCAGTGTGATGCATCATATTAATGCACTAAAAAAAGAAAAATCCTAAGAAGATTTCAATAGACACAGGCAAGGCATTTAATTAACTTCACATCCATTTGCGATAAAAACTCACAGTAACAAGGAAAAGAAAAGAATTTCCTTGAAGTGACAAAGACACCTAGAAAAATCCTGCAGCTAATATCGTATTTAGTGGCGAAGGACTGAATGCCTTCCCCTCCCCCCCCCCAGAACAATAAGAAGGCAAGGATGTCCTCACCTCTGTCGTCAACATTGAACTTGGACTTCTACTAGCCTCTCTATTTCAAAAGAAGAGAAAAAGAAAAAGAAATGAAAGGCATTCGGACCAGGAAGGAAGGAGAACTGTCATTATTGGCAGGTGATATGATCACCTATGTTGGGACTCTCCCAGAATCTAACACAGGAAAAGCCACTGGAATTAGTATTGAGCTAAGCAGTATTGCAGATTACCAGGCCAATTATAAAAACCTATTGTTTTTCTGTACACCAGCAACAAATAATCAGGAACAGAAATTAAAATACCACTTGCAAAAACATCACACTACATTGCACACTTATGGACAGGTCTAACAAAAGATGGGCGAGTCTTGTACAGTGAAACTGAGAAAACTGTTGAGAGTAAATAAAGGTGAAAATAAATGGTCCTTGGTCCTCCGTAGGAAGACGCGATGCTATTAAGATGCCATTTCTTCCCAGATTAATCACTAGATAAAACACCATCTCAATCATAATCCCTGCAGGATTTTTTTAAAAAATAGCAATTGATCAATTTATTCCAAGCGGATTCTCAAACTCGTATGGCAATGTAAGACTTGAACTGGCCATCCTGGCTGGCGCGGCTCAGTTGCTGGTTGGATTCCCAGTCAGGGCATGTGCCTGGGTTGCAGGCTCCATCCCTGCTAGGGGGCGTGCAGGAGGCAGCCACTGGTATTTTGCTCTCATATCAGTGCTTCTCTCTCTCTCTCTCTCTCTCTCTCTCTCTCTCTCTCTCGCTCTCGCTCTCGCTCTCTCTCTCTCTCTCTCTCCCCCCATATCCCCCTCTCCCTTCCTCTTTCTCTAAAAAATCAATAACAATATTTTTAAAGGGCAACAAAAACAGATCAAAGGAACAGAACGGAGAATCCAGAAACATGCTATACACATTTTTGACAAAGGCTCAAAGGCAATTCAGTGACAAGAGGAGAGTCTTTGACAAAGAGAGCCAGACCGGGGAGATGTCCCCGTTCAGGAAATGAAGTCTCACGCGTACTGCACAGCAAATACAGAGCACAACAACCCACAACCAACACGACTTTGAAAACAACATATAGGAAACATCCCTTGTGAAGCTTAGCTTACGATTTCTTAATTAAGACGCCATACTAAACAGCAAGAGAAACTGGACGTCATCAAAATTTAAAACAAAAACAAAACTTCTCTTCGAAAAGATGCTTTTAAGTCATAGCCTGGTGGAAAGTATTTGCAAAGCAGAGGTTTGAAAAACAACAACATCACACAAAGCAACTTGCGTCTGGAGTATAGACAGACTCTCAAAGCTGAATAATAAGAAGACAAAGAGCTTGCCTTGGCCGCAGAGCCCAGCTGGTTAGTTGGTTAGAGCGTCCATGGTTGTGGGTTTCACCCTTGGTCAGGGCACACACGCGAAGCAACCAATGAATGCATCAACAAGTGGAACAACAAATCCATGTTTTTCTCTCTTTCTCTCCCTTCCTCTCGCTTAACTAAAGAAATAAAGAAAACGAAGAACTCAATTAAAACTGGGCAAAATATTGGAATATACACTTCAGCAAAGAAGACATATGAATGGCAAATAAATACACAAAAACCTGTTTAACATTATTATTATTATCATTTCCTTTTAGGAAAGCGGCATTTAAAACCACAATGAGATACTACTACACAACTATTTAAAAGTTTGAGTGAGAACCAACCAACTCAGCTTCCTCATCAACCCTTCCCCTCTTGGCAGAGCACTGGGGATAAAGGAGGGGTGGGATGTCAGGTCTGGGGGTGTCTGGGCTCCCTTCCTGCCCTCCCTGTGGGGAGGGAAGACTGGGGAGGGCCTGGCTGTGGGGTTAGAGGTGGAGGAGGGAGTGAGGAAGAGGGAGAGGTGAAAGAAAGCTCAGGGAAGAAGCAGAAAGTGTCGCGATATTCTAGGTCAATTTCAGCTCCCAAGAGGGACCAAGAAGGGAATTCAGCTGGGGTCAGCCCTACCCCTCAGGCCTAGTAGCCTCGCTCAGCCAGTGATTTCCACTAACACAGCTGGCTCTTGTCTCCTTAGGGGTTAAAGGAGATCTGCAAACCTGCTCCCCGGACTTTGTGAGGCAAAAGCTGGCCCTCTGGATGCCCTCCCGTATTCATGGCTCCTTGCATTCTTAGAGGGAAAAAAGGGGCTGGGAACTGGCATCTCCCTATGTCAGCAATGACCCTCTTCTCCTAGCATTTTGGGGTTCCCCTTCCACCCCAAGCTCTCTGAAATCTGCCATCCCCTCAGCAGAACTAATGTGGGAAGGGTACCCTCCTTCACAGGACACAAAGGGGCTCCCTGTACCAAGAAGCATCCTCCCTGGTCCTCCCACCCAGCCCCCCTCCACGGTGTTAAAGAGTGGGAGGGGCACCCTAAAACTGAGTGTGTCCCCAGACCCTCCGGTGGTGACGTGGAGCTCCCAAGACTACCTTCCCATCCCAGCTGGAGCCGGTGGGGAGGGCCTGCCGGGAAGCACCGCTTTTCACGGCCACGTGGCTGCATTCTCCCGTTCTTGCTTGTGTTGTTTGTTCTCCCCCCCCCTTTTTTTTTAACAAGAAACAAGAATTATTCCTGTAATTGTCTTAAAGGTTAAAATATTATGACAGCTCCCTGATTGAGCTATTGGGAGAATTAAGTGAGACGAGGCTCCTGGGAGCGTCAGGGCGGCGTTCAGGCGCTTTCTGACTGCGCGGGAGAAAGAACTGTCCTTCTACCAGCAGCTCCTGTGCCTCAGTTGTCCACAGGGAGCTGTTTGGTCCCCTAAGCTTGTCACTCATCAAATGCTGGCTACTGCCATCCTCCACAAGACAGATCCTCTTAGGGGGTCTCCGGGGAGGACTTCCTTCCTAATGGCACATTTAAGTCTTGGAGTGGAATTTTCAGTCATAAAGAACGTTGGCGTACGATTCTTATTACAGGAGTCAACCTCGCCAGACCTGTCCCCAACCAGAGCTTGAACGTCCCCTTTATCCCACCACCCAATGTCAGCCTCCAGCAACCCCCTGCCACCCCTCCTCCGTTCACCCCCCTTCTCAATGTCCAGGATCCCGTGCTGGGAGGTTGGGGAGCTACATCCTCCGCATCAGCTTCTTGGAGGCACAAAGGCCTGGGGCCGTCACAATGTTGGGGTCACTCTTACCGTGGCCACTGCGGGAAGTCAGGTGCCCCCTTTTTCTGGTTTAGGTGCCTATGATGTTGGAGAACAACAAAGCATAGCTCCAGGGACTGTGGCGAGGATTTGGTGAGATAAATCCCAAGTAAAGACCCAGAGATCACAGGGAATGGAAGAGCTGGCAACTGCCAGACGCCCGGGGTCCCTGAGGGGACTCTTCCGGGGGTTCCTGCGGTGGCTTCCCGTCGAGTGTGAGGCCCAGCTCCAGAGCCTGGAGAGCTGGTGGGGGTGGGCCTCCCAGCCAGGGGAGAGGGCTGGTAGCTTAGCCCAGAAAAACCAATGGAAGCAAACGCCCCAGGGAAGGGTGGTCTTTGGACACAGAAGCTGCTCCGGGCTGTTCCTTTAAGAAGGGGAAGAACTCACTGGGGCTTCAGACCAACAGAACTCCCATGGCCCAGCCCCTACCTGGTTGAGCTTGTGTGAAAAAGTCTAAGGTTGGGGACTTGGGAAGGTTGGAGCGGGGTGTAGGACTGAGGCTGGCAGAGCTGTGAGGACTGGGAAATTGGGCCTATGGTACCCTCTGGGGCCACGTGGGTGATATTTGCCCACTACACTTCCCCTTTGAGCTGAGGGTGCCTTGATGCCCAAATGCCTGGCGGGGCTGCCTGGTGGCACTGAAGGCCCCAGACCCCAGATTGGTAGGGAGGTTGTGAGAAGTGACTCCACTTGGCAGTGCCAAGGATTGCCGTATGCACATGGTGCCGCGGTGTGGCAGCCACAGTCCCACCCCTGCTCGTGGTGCCGCGGTTGCCTGGCTCCCATCCCTAGCTGTGCTCTGGTACCCCAGGCGCTCATGGCTGCTGGCGGCACTGTGGCCTTGAACTGCCACGTGATGCAGTCCACGGCGTGGGACTCGGTGCACCACACATTTGCTAAAAGTCTGGGTGGGGGTGGGGGTGGAGGGAGTGAATGGCCATGGCTGCAGGCCTTTGCCTTGTAATCATTCCCAGTGGAGGACATGGCTGCCACCGCTGCTGGTCTTCCCCAGGTAGGCTCAGCTCAGGCCTCTCCCTGCACTAGATGGACCTGTTTGGGATTCTAGAAGACTCCCAGGAGACTAGAAGACCCACCTTCTAGGTCTGTGTTCAATTAAAGCTACGGTCCACGAAGAACTCTACATGGTGAGCGTGCACAGGAAATCGGCCTCCCCCCAGGTCTGAGGGAAAGACAGTTCAGCCGGAATGACCCAGCCAATGGCACTCCAGAAATCTGAGGACCCTACTGTGTGGGTCCCCATCAGGGAAGGCGTAGGATGAGTGAGTGCTGGCTCCCAAGAGGATTTGGTAAATTTCAGCCTGACACTGCCCCTTTAAGCCTGCTGGGAGAGCCTCTGCCCCTTTAAGAGAAAACCCACCGAGCCGGGAAAGAATTAGCATTTTCTCCGAATTACCATTTTCCTGAATTACTAAACTGCCCTCCTGCTGCTTTGTAAACGGCTGTCTGCCAGTGACTGAGCGCTGGGAGGGGCGAAGTGTCCCCAAAGAATGAGAGCCGGCCCACCCCTCGGTCAAAGAGCACGCATTCTCCTTTCAGCCCCGGGGACCATAGAATTGAGCTTTGGGATTCCTGACAACTTTCAGCACCTGCAAGATTTCCCCCAAACACCGAGCCCAGGTGCAGGATTGGGCCGCTGGTGGCTGGAGAGAGAAAGGCTTTTCACGCCTCAGGCCCTAAGTGGGAATTACGGAGTGTGCTGGCCTGTGAGAGGCGGCTTCTCCGGCCGTGGTTCACTAGTGGCCCGCGGTTCCCCGGGGCCTGTGGTTCACTAGTGTCCGCGGTTCCCCGGGGCCCGTGGTTCACTAGTGTCCGCGGTTCCCCGGGGCCCGTGGTTCACTAGTGTCCGCGGTTCTCCGGGGCCCGTGGTTCACTAGCGGTCCGCGGTTCACAAACGGCCTGCAGTTTGCCAGCGACCCGCGGTTCAATGGAGGCTCGCGGCTTGCCAGTGACCCGCGGTTCAACAGCAGCTTGAGGGTCGCCAGTGGCCCGCAGTTTAATGGCGACTCGCGGGAGCTGGTGGCCCGCGATTCAACAGAGGCTCGTAGCTTGTTGGCGACCCACGATTCACCAATGGCCCAAGATTCAATGGTGGCTCGTGGGTCACTGGTGACCCGTGGTTCACCGGTGATCGCGATTCACCAGTGTCCACGGTTCACCCGTACCCACGGTTCACTCGTGGCCTCAGTTCACCAGTGATTGCGATTCACCAGTGTCCACGGTTCACCCGTGTCCACGGTTCACTCGTGGCCTCAGTTCACCAGTGATTGCGATTCACCAATGTCCACGGTTCACCCGTGTCCACGGTTCACTCGTGGCCTCAGTTCACCAGTGATTGCGGTTCACCAGTGTCCACGGTTCACCTGTGCCCACGGTTCACTCGTGGCCTCAGTTCACCAGTGATTGCGATTCACCAATGTCCACGGTTCACCCGTGTCCACGGCTCACCCGTGTCCACGGTTCACTCGTGGCCTCAGTTCACCAGTGATTGCGGTTCACCAGTGGCCCACGGTTCACTCGTGGCCGCGGTGCGCCAGTACCCCATGGTTCACCAGTGGCCCGCGGTTCACTGGTGATCGCAGTTCGCCGGTGACCGCGGTTCGCCAGTGGCCAGTGGTTCGCTAGTGGCCCACGGTTCGCCAGTGGCCCGCGGTTCGCCGGTGACCGCGGTTCGCCAGTGGCCAGCGGTCAGCAGCACCAGCTCTGTAACCTCACCAGACGCTGAGGTTCACCACAGCTCCTCTGGACTCCCTGCTCCACCCCTGCCAGACTGCGGTTTGCGCCCATGGTTCACCATGATGCCAGGTTTCACTGGTGTTTGCTCAGATTTATCCTTGGAGTGGCGCATGGCCCTTCTCCAGATCTGGGGGATCAGTTTCCAGCTGCACCTAAATTTCTGGGGTTTTCTCAGTGCATCTCCTGCCTGGGGAAACGCAACGCCTCTCCAGGATGACTTCGGTAAATGTCATCCTTGCGGCAGCTCCTAAAACTCGCCGAGTAACTCGGCTCCTTTAAGAAGAGAAAACTCAAAAGTCAAAGAATTCCGGAGGCTTGCACTCCCCTTACTGTTTTGCAAATGACTCTCCTTGCCCGAGGCTGGCCCGCCCGGAGAGTGAGAATGTCCTTGAGTGTTAGGGTCAAAGAAATGGAGATAGGGGTCTTTGGGGGAAGCTTCCTCCAAAACCATCAGCTACCACTTTGGCCAGAAAGAGCACAGCCAGGGGTGCGGCTGGGGTTCGCTCGTTGCCGCGGCCCGGGGTCCCGTCATCCTGCTGTGTTGCGATTGGATTGGGTCTGCCGAGCCCTGGTTTCCTGGCCCTCCTTTGTTTGGAGGCCGTTCTCTACCGAACAGCACACTGTGATTCACCCACATGCACCCCATTTGCGACTTCACGGGTCGCCGCCGTTCTCAGATCCGCGGGTTCCCAGGGTGAGACATCGGCCCACAATCATGTGCACCACTCCGTAATTTTCTGAAATTCTGCGCTGGAAGGTGTTCCAGACCTTTGCCCTAACTCAGGAAAACTGTTCGTGGGTTTCTCAAAGATCCAGTTCTCTTGCTGAGATCCCATCTGTACCCCAATCCTTTCCCTGTATGGTTTGTGAGGACCAAATACCTGGTTGGTTTGGGAGAGAAGCCAGTGTGAGAGGGTCCACTTCCTAGCATTGTTGAATTGAATAAAGGAAATCAATGTCATACTGCAGTTCCTGAAAACACTGTTAATTGTACGAGTGTGCCAGAACCACCCCCTCAGGAACCACAGGTGAGGTGTGCGTGGTCACACTGGCTTCTCCCCAAGTCTGGGGACGACAGTGTCACCAGAATGGCTTTGTTGGGGCTACTCCTAAGTGTCCGCTCTGTGGCCCTCCCCTGCTGGGTGACGGAGAGGACAAGAAGAGTGGTAACTGACCTCCCACCAAAAGGAACTCCATAAATTTTATCCTCAGAGCTGTCCTCCCAACCTGCCCGGGGATTCCCTGTTCCTTTAAGAAAAAAAAAGGACTGACGAGAGTTGAAAAGATCAACTCATCTCCCGAATTCCAAGGATGGGCTGCCCCCCCGCTGGCCCTGCATTTTGCAAATGACTCTCCCACTGGCCTTACGTTTGTTCCAGGAATGCGGTCGGGCCTGGCGCTCGAGTTATTGAGTTTAGGGATCTGAGGAAGTTCGTCACCTGTATCTCTGAGGGTGGGCTGCTGGGCAGCTTGCGAGTCAGGGTGATATTCATGGCCCGACCTCAAATCAGGGATTGTCAGAAGTGTGTGGGTCTGGGAGAGGAGACGACTATTGCCGCGCTTATGGTTCGCCGGTTGCCGCGGTCCGGCCACTTGCCGCGGTCCGGTCAGTTGCCCGCGGTCCGGTCACTTGCCCGCGGTCCGGCCATTTGCCCGTGGTCCAGCCACTTGCCCGCGGTCCGGTCACTTGCCCGCGGTCCGACCATTTGCCGCGGTCCGGCCACTTGCCGCGGTCCGACCATTTGCCGCGGTCCGGTCACTTGCCCACGGTCCAGCCACTTGCCCGTGGTCCGGCCACTTGCCCGTGGTCCGCCAGTGTCTGCGACCCGCCGCGTGGTGGTCGTCAGCACTGGAACTGGCCACACTGATCTGCCCTGTCTCCCTCTCCTTGGATGTGTTTTTGGGCAGCCCAGTGATTCACCACCACTCGCCAAGCTCCGTGACTGCGTGGCGTCCGGGATTCTCGATTTCGAGGGTTATCTGCGGGCCTCGGGCCACTGTGTGCAAGACTCAAGTATTTGCTCAGAGGCTGTAGCAACACGGCTCCAGGCCCTCGTCCGCACCTCCCCCAACTGAAACTCGGCATTTCAAGAGGAATTGATACTTGACTCTTAGTTGACCCTCCCCCAAGGCTCTTGGTTACCAGTGAGTCAACAGCCCTAAGTGGGGGATGGTGGAGTCCCAGGGTGGCTCAGCCTCATCTCCCATTTCCAGGCGACTTCAGAGCTGTCTGAGCAGAGGGGGTGCAGTCCTGCGCTGCTGGTGGTGCTTGGGTACGATGCCCAACTGCGTACGCTGCTCTGGCGAGCACAGAGCTGAGCCCTGCCCTGTGCCGTGGCCAGCCTCTGTTACCCACGCACACGTGAGCAGGCGCACACTCACATCTCGCACACCCACGCACGCTCCTGTGTGGGCCACTCCATCCCTTGGAGGTAGACCTTCACTATTTCCTAGACGCGAAGCTGCTGGGATTCAGGCCCTGTGCTAGTCTCAGGAGGGGCGGTTCTTGTCCCCGAGCACTGAACAGAGCCCTGGGTCTTGCTTTCCCAGAAGGCGGGCAACAAGGCTGTCAGGAGACAGAAGAGTTGGTGTGAAGGAAGACAGGGGTTCACGGGGGAGAGGCTCAGCACCCCCGAAATGCCTGTCTCCTCGGGATAAGGTCTCACGCCAATTGTCTTTCAGTAAAGTCTCACCTTGACTCTGCCCCTGGCTCATTGCATGGGGCTTTGCTGTGTCATTCTGACTTGCACAGGGCGCGCCACAGTCAGCCCGGTCTGGTGCCCTTTTCCTTTGGACGTTGACCCTTGACACTGGCTTATCGCCAGGGATGCCAGGAGGGGCTATTACGCAGGAACCCGTATGGTGGGCCCTGACCATCTCACGCAATTCCCAGGTCAACGATTTCCCTGGGGCAGTGAGGAGAAATGCTTGGCGATCCATAGCCTGCCCCTCCCTCTTAGCGCTGCTAAGTCCGAGCTGGAATCGGGGCAGGTCTCTGGGCCTTGGGACACCCCAGCTGAGGCTTTTGTAAAAGTGAGGGATGGGAGCTCTGCTGGGCAGAGTTTGAGGATAAAAATGAGAACAGAAATCTGGTCCACAACCCCCAAAGTCACGCTAAATTGTAAGAGGTGGCCTGAAATAGTTCCCTGGGGGTCCCCAAAGAGCCCTCCTCGGCAGTGCTGGATGGGGTGCAGCCCCTTCCCAGGCCCCGGGAGGCAGTGAGGAACACACACGGAACTCGGAGGGGCGGGGGGGGGCTCCTCCTCCCAGCCTGGAGCAAGAGATGGTGTGACTTAGCCCAGGAAGTGAAAAGAACTAACTCCCCTGAGGGAGGGGGGTCTCGGGTCCAGGCTGCTTCCAGCTGGCCTCACTCACTGTTCCCTTATGAAGGCAAAGGGGCTCTCCAGCCTGGAGTTCTCAGGCCCCCAGCCTGGTCTTGCTAGTTTGCAAATGACTTGTGTCAGCTCTGGGAGAAGGGGTGAGGCTGAAGGCTGCCCATCCCCCTCTCCCCATTCAGCCCTGAGGACTGAGGAATGAGATTCAGGATTTGTGAGTCTCGGAGGAGGTGTAGCACCGTAGGGGTTCGCCCTGAAACTGCCAGAAGCCTTTTGGGCGCTTCTGGCCGGCCACCCTTCCCCTTTGAACAAGTGGAAAGATGACTTTGGGGTGTACAGATGTGTCCCTGGGCTGCCTGGGCTGCCTGGTGGCTTTGAAAATGGATAGGTCCAGTGGTCTAGCAATTTCGAACCCTTTGAGAGTCCCTGACTGGCACACCGAGGCTTGCTGCCCTGTGGGCACTGGTGTGGGCACTGGCCGCACTCAGCCCGGGGCTTTGTGCACACCACGATGGCTGGCACAGATGCACGGCATTAGGCACGTGGTAGTGCTTGCGTTCCTAGCTCTTCACCGAGACTCCCTGTGGTGCGACAGGCACCTCACAATAGTCCGATCCTGGGGGCAGCATCACGCCCCTCCTGAGTGGCTGAAGGGTTGGAGTGGGCATCGCAGGCCTTTCTTCCTCCCAAGTTACCCAGAGGTCCTCTCTGGAAGGCCAACTCACTCGCATTTCTGCAAGGAGCTCCCTGCACCAAGGTGCTGGCCAGACCACAACGATGTCCCGGTCCGGTGCCAAATAAGGAGGCTGGAAGGCTTGTCGCATCTGGAGGGGGAGACACAGGTCACTCCCAGATTGGACAATGGTGCTCAGCTGACCTTGGACCTCCTTTGAGGTTCTCTGTCACCCTGGGGCCAAGAACTCGTTCAACATTCCTGGGCCCGTGGGGAACGGGGGCCATGTGACTGCCATGCATCAGGGAGGAGTGCCTCTCGGCTCCAATGCCAGGGCTGCCCTGGGCCTCGGTTTCCTGCTCACGCCTCCCGGGCGAGGGTTAAATGAACCGCTCAGAGAAACAAAAAGCCCCAAGCACCCGCCCTGTGGCCTGGCACCTTCCCTCGAGGGCGGGCGCCGGCGTTTCTTCGGGGGAAAATGGCTGGTCTAGGGCTCCTGTGTGCCTCGTTAGTCCGAGCTGCCAGATTACCCTCCAGAAAGCCCTGCTCTTTTAGACCTCAGGCATGGCATCACATCGATGACCGAGCCTGTGTGTGTGTGTGTGTATGTGGGGGGGGGGGGGCATTTTTAAATGATGGGTAAGTCTCCCAGTAGTTTAGAAAAAGAATGGAAATCTTAAATAAACGGAAGTCCTATGGGGACATTCTGACGGGGTCTTCAGCAAGCATTACTTTCTCCTCTCTGCAGGCCCCCTGCAGGGTGATGCTGGCTTCCGGGACCGGACTCCCATGGCCACCACCCCTGGGTGCTGGAGAGTCCCAAGACTGAACCTGACTGAGCAAGAGTCAGCCAGAGCACAGCCTTGCTGGGGACAAGAGGATCCTGGCCCCCGGGGCGGGGGGTATGGATGGCCCTAGGCTTTTTCCTCTATTTAGAGGGTACATGGATTTAAGTGTGAAACCCTCATCTCGGAACACTCTTCTACATCTGTACTTTGCTGAGCATGGACTGCCACGTGGGGGGCAGTTGGGCGCCCAGCCCGCCAGGAAGTTAGCCTTCAGGCTGGTCACTGGACTCCAGGGGCCCCGGAGCAGATGCTCAAATTCTTCCCATCTTGTTTCTGCCTCCCGTTGCCTCCCACTGGGGCTTGAAATGCAGGCACAGGGTAGTCTGTAACATATGGGAGCGTGGCAACAACTTCTGTTGAGTGCCCAGCCCCCCTTCCGGAGACCTGCCTGGAGGCTGGGGCCGCCCAGGGGTGTCCCTGAAAGGCTGCAGTGTCTTCTGGTCCAACACAGACCCTCACACATTTCTTGAGCGGGAGGGGCACAGCCTTGTGGGCTGCCTTCCTGGACCCCAAATCAGGCTCTTAATTCACAACAACCTCATAGATATAGGCAGCAGAATGGTGGTACCAGAGGGAACGGGGTGGAGGAGTAGGGGGGGACGGGGGCGGGGTGAATTGGGGAAAGGTGGTCAAATATACAGAACCAAAAAGAAACAAGTCTGTTGGTGGGAGACTACACGCAATAGACTAACAGATGTTGGATTATATTGTTTTACACCTGAAATTTGCATAATGTTATTAACCAATGTCACCCCAATCAATTAAATAAATAACATCTTTAAAAAAAAAAGCGTGGATGCAGACAGTGGCATGGTGAGGGCCTGGGTGGGCTGGAGGAGGTGGAGGGGGGCGAAAAAGGGGCATATGTAATACTTTCAACAATAAAGCTTTAATCAAATCAGATCAAATCAATAAAAGTGAAAAAGAATGTGTGAGGACCCCGGAGAGGGCATGGCACACACAGGGGTAGCGTGTCCCCCAGGTTCCTGGCACCTGTCTTCTGCTTTATTTACTTGGGCATATTTTTACATTTTTTTTTTTTAACCTTCGTTCTCCTTTCTGCACTAAAAGACCCCCATGACCCCGTGCTCTGACCAGAGACTACAGTGACTAAGCCCAGAAGTGGAAAGGCTTCAGGTGGCGGAGCCTGACCTGGTCCTGCTTGTTGGTCCACATTTCTGCAGCATCTGCCCCTCCCAGGTGGTGCTGGTCTGCACGTCCACCCTCCAGACAAGGTCCTGGGGGTCAGGAGCCTTCCTGTTTCATGTGCTTGTTCTTCCCCATGGAAGCCCCTCCCCAGGGGGGTGCTTGAGCGGGCTTGCTTGTTGTGTTGACCCCTCTGCCCCTGGCCTTATCTTCCTCTCTCTACACTCTGCCCCCACCGTCACCTGGCTTCCTGTCCAGCCTGGAGGGGGCAGGCAGCTGATACCCTTCCTGACCCCCTGAACCCGGGTCCACTCAGGTTTCTCCAAATAAGGGCCCTGATTTGGGCTGCGGAAACCAGCCATAGGTCCGGCCTGGGGCTGCGCTGGTTGCTCAAGACCTGTGTGTGGGCCCCATGCGCACCCCCAAAGCGGGGGCCGGGGTATACACTGAAGCCTTTCAGGGCGCTCAGGCTGGGCAGCCAGACAGTTTTGCTTGGATCTGTGGGGCGGCCACGTGGCCATACATTCAAAGCTCTGAGATGTCTGTGCCGGGACAGACAGCCAGAAAGTGACTTACAGCCCCAAGCAGGATCTGGAGGCCTCTGCTGTGGGAGGCCCCTCAGAGTAAACAGTGAGATTTCTGGGAAACATACCTAAGGCCAGACTGTCGGGAAAGGACGTGGGCCCAGAATTCCTGATACTCTGAGAGCCAGCAGGCAGCGGTGCCAGCTTTCCATGGCGGCCCAGCTCCCCTTCAGCTGGCCCTCCTAGTCCAGTGGACAATTCCCCCCTTGTTGATCCTTCTCCCAGGACGGGTGGGGGGCACTCACTGCTCTCAGGGCCCAGACTGAGCTCCGTGTGCACCTGAGATGGCGGCAGAGGCAGCCAGAGCCCAGACCAGCCCACCACACTGAAGGCATGCAGCCAGCGCCCTGAGCGCCACGAGGCAGGGAGCTTGTCCCTCTGCTTGTCGTTTTATCCCTGACACCGGAAACAGTGTCAGCCCTAGGCACTCAGTCCTTCCTTCCTCTCTCTCTCTCTCTCTCTCTCTCTCTCTCTCTTCCTTTCTTCCTTTCCTCCTTTCAGCTTTTTGCTGAAATCTAGTTTAGGTTTTTGTTGCAATAGATCTATTGTCATATATATATATTTAATTTAAAAAATCTTCATTGTTGAGAGTAGGCAAATGTCCCTTGTTCCCCCATTGCACTCCTCCACCTGCTTCCCACCCTGACCCAGTCCTTCGCCACCTGATTATCTGTCCACGTGCAATACACATATGCATTTAAGTATATAAGTTCTTTGGTTAATCTCTTCCCACTTCTCTCCTTCCCTCTGAGGTTTATCTCTCTGTTCTATCCTTCCACGTCACTGGTTCTGTTTCATTCATCAGTTTATTTTGTTCATTGGATTCCACATATAAATGAAGTGATGTGATATTTGTTTTTCTTTTATTGGCTTATTGCACTTAGCATAGTCGTCTCCTCCATGCTGTCTCAAAGGGTAATAGATACTCTTTGTTTTGTTTATAGCTGCATAGTATTCCATTGTGTAGATGTACTACAGCTTTTTTTTTATCCACTCATCTACTGATGGGCATTTGAGCTGTTTCCAGATCCTAGCTATTGTAAATTGTGCTGCTATGAACATAGGGGTGCATATAGCCTTTCTGGTTGGTGTTGCAGGTTGTGTAGGATACACTAGTAGTCCTTGAAGTGGGATCACTGGGTCAAATGGGAGTTCCATTTTTAATTTTTTGAGGAAACTCCACACTGCTTTCCCCGGTGGCTGCACCAGTCTGCATTCCCACCAGCAGTGCAGGAGGGTTCCCTTTTCTCCAACTTGTTTGTTGACTCGTTGATGTCAGCTATATTTTATGTTATTATTTTCTAATTTTTCAGTTATAGTAGACATTTCATATTACGTTAGCTTCAGGTGTACAGCATAGTGGTCAGACCTTTCTATAACGCAAAAAGTGATCTCTACGATGGGTCTACTACCCCTCTGACACCATAAGTAAGTTATCACAATACTATTGACTATATTCCCTACTAGGAAGTGTTTCTTGAAGGAATGAGTGAATGGATGAATGCCTAACTAAAACTATCTGGAATTCACTTTTTAAAGGCAACAAAACTCAGGCTAAAAGTGCAAAATCTCAGCTGTTTTTTGTTTTTGTTTGTTTGTTTCTTTGTTTTGGGGGGAAGGGGGAAAGCTGGTTTTAAGTGTGTCCAGGCTGAGTGTGCCACCTCCAACCCTGGATGGTCACCCTCCTCGTCCTGCCGAGGCCTTTTGTTTTTCATAGTCTGTGCGTCTGTCTTGTTCTGTGTTCAGAGCAAACCACTGATACTGTTCATGTTTTTGCAGAGGAGAAACAGAGGCTCCGTGGGGTGAAGAGGGCTGGGCGTCCCAGCAACCTTCCAAAAGCCCTCCACCCCCAACAGTTCTGGAAGGCAGAGGTGTCTTCCGTTTGGGAGGCAGTGGGAGCAGGCAGGCCCCGGAAAGGCAGCTTCTGTTTGCTTTACTTTATCATTAAATGTACCAGAGCAGCTCCGTTTACCTAAAGGCAGGCGCCTCTAAGCTCATCCTTTCTGCAAACACCTAAAGGGTATGTTGAACATTGAGCCCACGTCTCAGTGGGCGAAGCGTTTGCAGAGTCTAAGCCTGAGCAAGCCGGTAGACTAGATGGGGACAGGGCATCACGGTGACCTGTAGTCACCCCCGCTGACCTGAATGGTGAAGTTACCCCCCAAAAGGGGGAAACAATGCCTTTTGTTAGGCAGAGGCTGCAAGATGCCTCTGCATCCTGGCTCTAGACAAGGCGCACTGCAGAGGCTGGCCTGGGTGTGCCTGGCCATCCCAAGGGCATTGCCACCACCCCTGTCCTGGGCCTCTCAGGACCCAGAGGCTCACAGTGCTCCTCTGCTGGACCCAGATTTGTTCCTTCTCAATCAGGAGGCTGTAGTAGAGGTTTTGGGTTCTGCATTTCTGTGGGAAACGTGGCATTGTCAGATTTGTGTCCCCACCCCCACCCCCGCTGGGGCAGCACGGCTGTCTGCATGGGGTGGGAGGTGCCACCTCAGTACTGAGCATCTACAGGCTCTATGTGATTTAATCTCCTCAACGCCCGGGTGGAACTGGCAGAGTTCAACCCCCAAAGTGCAGGGTTCAGCAGCCTAGACATTTTGGAGCTCAGGGTTTGAAGCTGCCCCATCTACTTGAGAAGGGCACCTTGTGCCCAGGGCAGGGTAACAGGGTGCCTCTGCTTTTTGACCTAGCAGTCATCGCGGATTTAATATACTTTTTTAAAAAAATAAATGCAAACAACATTGAAAATCAGAAGGTTTCTTCACCCACCCTCCATTTCATATAGCTGGGGATACACGGCGAACACAACACACAACTTATTATTATTTTTTAGGATCTAATTGGCTGTATTATTGGGCAGCCTCGCAGCTAACAACTAGGAGGGCCCTGCTAGGGGCTGTACACGTGGAGGGTTTTTATGGAAGAAGGATGGGACAAGGGAGCTTTGAACACAATAAAAGGATTCCTTTTACTTTTATTTCTCTTATTTTATTTTCAATTACAGTTGACATCCGATATTATTTTGTACTAGTTTCAGGTGTATAGCATAGTGGTTAAACAATTATATACTTTACAGAGGGATTCCTCCCCATAAATCCAGGATCCACCTACCACCATACATAGTTACTACAATATTATTGACTATATTCCTTATGCTGTACTTTACATCCCTGTAGAGCACACAATTTCCCCCCATTTCATCTTCTCCACCAAAAGGAGGCATTTATCCCCATTCTAGAGATCATGAAAATGAAGTTCAGAGAGGTTAAACAACTAACCCAAAGCCGCACAGGCGACAGGTGGCAGGGCCATCAGGCGGGACGAGTGGTCTACCTGGAGCTGGGAAAAAGCCAGCAGTCTCCCTCGTGATTTCCTGAAGCTATCCCTTCCATTTAGGTGCCAGGAGTGACCGGTGCTTACCAACCCAAGGCGGCACAGGCCACCACACAGAGTGGCACCTGCCATGCTCTGCCCTGGGCTGGTTTCTCATCTTCTTGCATCCCCTGAATGGCACTGGGTGGTAGAATGAACCATCCCATCTCTTGGTGAAGATACTCACGTTCCCATCATTGACTGGCAGAGGAGCGGGGTCTTACAAACCTAGGGTCACCTCGCCCCCAGGAACATGCCCCACAGCCTCTTTGTGCCCCGGCATCTAATTGTGGGGCCCCCTGGGTGCCCTTGACTCTCCACTAGTGAGTTGGTGGCTTCTGGGCCAGCGCTGGCTGACACAGCTATCACCAGGCCTGGCCCAGAGAGGCCTACTGCGGGCTCTGGAAGGATCCAGACCTCGAATGTTTAAACTGAAGGCATGCCAGGAATTGGCCCCCTTCCCTCTGCCGTTAAGAAGACAGGTCCCTGCTGTAGTCCTCCCTGAAATCTAGTACAAACAAATGTCTTCTCTTGGAGCCTCTTGGGTGGGGTGGCAGTTTTTCAACTGTCAGCAATCTTTTCATTTTTTTGAAGAAAAAAAAAAAATCTTTTTTTTTTTGAAAAGCAAACTTTCCAGTCCTGTTCTACCTGGAATACTTTTTCTCCTCTGGGGCCCCTCCCCAGGCCTCCGCGTTCTCTGTCAACACAGTAAAGCCAGCCCCCTCCCTAGCCGCAGGCAGTTGAATGAAGCAGTTCTTTGCTCCGCGAAGGAAATATTTCCATGGAGTTGGGCCAAGAAAACCCCTAGCTTGAATCCGGGGCTGGCCCAAGCCCAAAGCTAGGGGGGCCCTGTGGGGGCGAGGCTGAGCGATGTGGCCACGTTTTCCTAGTGTCAGGATGTGACTTCTCCTAAAATCCAACCCTTGGCGGTGGCCTGCTTTCCAAGACCCCATTTTTGGCCTCTCTCGTTCCCTAGGCGATGGATTTTTCTGGGCCCCTCCTGCAGGAATGAAACCAACGAAGTTCATTTTTTTGTTGTTGTCATTCCCAGCTTGGAATTGTTCACCTCTGTGGCGGGTTCAAGAGAGGCCTTCCAGAGGGCTGACGTGGCTGTGGGGCTGACTCCAGGCCCCTGCGGTGCACATCCCGCGCTTGAGCCCCTGGTGGGGACTGTGCCTCGAGCTCCTCAGGCAGGGTATCCTCAGTGTCCTGATTTTTATTTACTTATTAGAAAAATATTACATATTTGCGGTCCCTAAGGAAGAAGCTCAGATGGTCAGTCTTCTTGGATTGTTACTTAAAAAAAAAAACAAACATTAGAAAAGCAATATATGCCAATAAAGAAATCCATAAAAGTAGAAAAAAGAAAAATGGCCAGAATCTATTGTCCAGAACAACTCGTGGTTTTTAGGGGTACTATGGGGTAATTTTGGGGGTGTTACCTTTTAGTTCTTTTTCCTTGTCTGTGGTCATGACAAGTATCCCCAAGGAGCAATGCTTACCCTCTCCCATGTACACGGACCTCAGAGTCAACACGCTCTGCTCTGCCTTGAAAGCCCAGAGGTCTACCGGGAAGTAAGCTTTATCCTTGGCCTTTTGCAAAAGGCTGCATTTTATTTGTCTTTTGATATCTACAATTTGGCATACTCCTCTATGCAAAGGTTGGCGCTGCATCCAGAATTCAGGTTTCAGGGGAGCAGAGCGCTCCTGATATTGGGGTCCCGGGTAGAAGTCCAGAAGTGTGCAGGCAGCCATGGTGCTTCTCACTCCCCAACCCTAGGATCACGACATAGCAGGGTACTCCCCCCCGCTCCCCCCGCCCAAATATACAAGTCGAAGGGAATTTGGGTATGAGTTGAATTTGGATAAGCCAAAAGGAGTAAAAAGTGAGCCCGTCACATGAGTCCTTAAATGCCAAACTGAAGAGGTTGGCCTCTACTAGTATTTGGAAGGAAAAATCGAGTCCCTGAAAGGCTGTGTGTGTTGGTGTGCATTCTAGAAGACCCCATCGATCCCAGGACCCTGGGAGATGGATGGGACTATTGTTTGACACCCAGTCCAGCAACTGAAAGGAGTTTCAGAGGAGGGCCCGGAGAGATCTCTGGGGAACACAACAATTTTTGGGGGAGGGCGGTGGGAAGGGGGCGCGGGCAGGGTTGAAAGTACCTAGAAGGCTGAAAGGGCTGCTCAGAGGGGATGCTGCTCTGTGAAAGCTTTCAGTATAGTTCCGAGAGGACAGCGTGTTGGCCCACTCCAGGGAGATGGATAGAGAAGGACCTTGTCCTTCGTCTCTGGCTGAGTCTTAGGGCGGTTGTACGCTCGCCCACAAGTATGTACATGTGGATAGGAGACCGCTCACATGGCTTTTGAGGGTTCCCAAGTATGAATTGAAAAAAGAAGAAAAATGTGTGCTTTGAATTAGATCTACGTGAAGAAAAAAAAATACAAAAAAACAAGGCAGCAGGCTAAGCCGTGTGTCTGGGACGTGGCTTTCCTCCAGGGCCCTTCAGGAGAGTTGGGTTTCAGCATGTACAGAAAAGACAGCGAGCCAGCCGTTCCTCAACCTGGATTTCCTCGTCTGTTCTGCCCTATCGATATGAATCTGAGCCCTCCAAGGCCTTTTTCGAGCGAGGAAAGCATGCCTGACATCGCTCGCACGGAGGAACAGTTGGGATCCAGAGATTACCCTAGATGGGCGCTTCTAAGTTATTTCTTCCATTGCTTTGGACCAATAAATGTTTTAAAAGTTAGGTTCTGAGCTTCAGAAAAGCCAACAAAAACATTTAAACATATGGATTTCTTATTTTTTTTTAAAAAAAATTCTTTTTTGTCGTGTGGTTTAACCACACTCAGCAAGATCCGTTTACAGCAGACTTTTTCTTTTTCTATCTTTTTCTTCCTTTCTTCCTTTCTATTAGGAAGCCAGAAAGAATACACATGTTGCCATGGAGTTCTGTTTAAAATAAAATACAATGGAAAGAAAAGCAGCGTGATGAAGTAACCACATGGGCTGCGGGGCACACCTGATACTAATTACTGTCAGGCACAATGTTCTGGAAGACATTTGACTCGCCTGATGTATACATTCAAAATCAAGCAAAGCAGGACTGCAAGGCTCCTTGGGGACCATCTTGTCCAACTCTTTCTTTTTTCCAGATGAGGACATAGGGGGCCCTGAGAGAAGGGCCTGGACCCCAGCCTCCCAGATAGGAGGGGGCAGCGCTGGGATGCAAAACCCGCCACACTCTTGTCAGAAACACATCGTTTCCAGGGTCCTTTGCCTTGGCCTGTCACTTAAGACCCTGAAAAAGAGGAATAGGGTTTACTGGGAACCTCAGAGCAGCAGGGCCAGGAGCCAGGGAGCCCAGAAAAAAAGAAAGAAAAAAAAGAAAAAAAGAAAAAAAAAGCAAGAGAGGCTGACTTGGCGCTGGGAGGCCCCGCTCCCCTTGTGGGGCCCAGGCTGTTGGAGAGAGATGCGCATTGCATGTCTGGCGTTTCTCCTTCCACTGGGCCTCCCTGAGGCACCCCAACCCAGGCCGGGGGCTCCTGCCAGAGTGTCAGCTCATGATCTTTGCAGAACTCAAGCCAGGAGGCACTGTGTCTAAGACAGACTCCAGGGACCCCCGAGTGCGTGACTATGGACGCTCTCCGGCTGCCTGGGCTCCCACACAGGCCTCCCACGCGTGGAGGGCGAGCTGGAGCCCCCGTGACAATGCAAGCCCCTCTGCTCTGCCCGGGAAGGCTAGCAACTCGGCCTGGTGGCGTCTGATTGGCCGAGCAGGCCTGACGACAGGGGCTCCTGGCCGCCGATTGGTCGGGGCCGCTCGGGCTGTTTCCTAGCTATTAAGACGGAGGCTAATCCACGTCCTCCTGCCGACCGGGGTGCTCGGAGCCATGATTTTCTGAAGCTTTCTTGACGTCTGTGGCTGGCGCGGGCCTTCCTGTCGGGGGGCTCTCGCCTCGGAGGCGCCTTGCACGCCCCCCCAAGCTGTCGGTGGGGTGTTCTCGTCTCCCTCGCGTTCTCTGACACGTTAGGGCGGCTCCCGGCCGCGAACCCCAAAGCCCACTTTGTCCTCGGAGACCGCGGATCCAGCCACGAGCCCGCCGCCCAAGGCGCGGGGTGTCTCCGCGGCCCCGGGGGGTGCCCATGGTCGCCTCCCGCTGCTAGCCATCGCCTTTACAAAGAGCCCTGCGCCTTCGGCTCACCCCCAGGACACCCCGTCTGTGCTACAGGCGCCTGGAAGGACCGCGGGGCCCGAGGGGGGGGGGCGCTCTGGGAAGCTGCTCCCCCTCTTCTGCAGGAAGGGCTGGGGTGCTGTTCTAACCCGACCCCCGCTCCCTCTCCCCTTTGGGACCCATCCCTCCTCCTGCGCACCCCTCTTCTGTCACCAGGCGCTTCATGCTGCCCTCCCGGCTGGCACCCACCTGTCACCCCAAGATAGATCCTTAGTCCCTTTCCACAGCACGTTGACCTTCGCGGGAGGACATTTGATTGACGGCGCTGCCCGCGCTGCCCCTCGGTGCCCGGCCGAGCTGCCGAGAGCGCCACCTGTTAGGGATCGGATCCCGGGCGCCAGGTCGCGGCTCTGCGGCAACACGTGTCCCTGTCCATCTCCCCGGGGCGGTGCAGGGGAGTGGGGGGCTGCTTTCCAAAGTGAACGTGTGGGCAAATCACCTCAATTTTTTTGGGGGGGGGCGGGTGAGGGTACCCCATTCATCTCCAGGTGGGACACAGACCTCGAAAAGTACTGTCCCTAAGAGGGACAAAGCTCATGCATAGGTTCCTATCACAATCCCGTTAGGGGTCCCGCCTTGTGATGTGGAGAAACAGGCCCCCTAGCAGAGCAGGGGGTACTGCAGGGTTCTGGGTACACGGCTTGTAAAGCAGCGGAGCCTGGACTCAAAACCCGTTTTTTTGTGTGTGTGTGTGTTTTTTTTCCTTCTCGTTTATTTTTTATTTTATTTTTCGGAGTCGAAGGTGCTGTGTGCCTAGTCTCCCGTGTCAAAGGTAACCGATCAGAAATGGGTGGGTGGGCTAACGGGGGGGTGACGGGCGCCGATTTACATTTGGGGATCTGTTATCTCGCCCGGGATTTGATTTTCCAGGACAATACTCAGACAGCATCCTTTTCTTCCCCTAAGATGCCGCCTCGAATAGAGGTTCCGAAAAAGCCAGGTGCGTGACCGCCTCCCCCCAGAACCCCGCTGCACCCTCGGCCCACCCGAGAAAAAATATCCCCGGTCCCCTTCTCTCCGAAAATTGTGCACACAAATGGCCCGGGGTGGCGAGCGGGGCTCGTGGAGGGAAAAAACACCAGTGAGCATTGGGTGTTGGTCATGGCGGCGAGGGGCACTGCGGCAGAATTTTTTCCTCCCTTCTTTGCTGCAATCTGGGTGCGGCTAGAGCAATTTGTCATAGAATCTGGGGGGCTCATTTTTCCAGCCAATCACTTTTGGAGAAATGAGCGCATTGCAGCAGAATGCGCTGACGTCAGAGACCACCCCTTCTGCGCCTCCATATAAACCCCACCCAGCCAGCCCCTAGCGCAGACGGCGAAGAGCTGGATGGAGCGCGCCTTGGCTTGCTGGCCTGGGCCGCAGCTCCTCCGAAGAACCGGGGCGCCCACGCGAGAATCTTCCCACCAGGTGAGTGGTCGGCCATCCTTGGCGGAAAGGATGTGCAAAATAAAGGCTACACCCTCATGCGGGTCGGTCTCTGTCCTCCTGGACATGCCGAAGGACAACCGCCGGGGACCTTCTCTTCAAAGGTGGCCACTTAGCCTGGTCCAAGCATCGGCAACAAAATGCTGTCAGGAGGGAAAATCTCGAGGCACATTTTTTTTTGGGGGGGGGGGGAATCAGGGCCCCATTTTCATCCAGTTCATGAGGGTAGGGAGGGTGGCGGGGGCTTCAATGAAGAGGAGCGGGAGGAATCGGACCCAAACCGATGTCGGAATCCAGTGTCCCGTAGTCACCGGGGTCCAAAGGCCAGATTTTCTGTGTTGAAAGCTACCTTTAGAGTCACAAGAAGGGTGGGAGATATGGCGGCCGACGCATTCTGCATGCCCCGCGGGTTAGGGGGGAAAGCCCCCTGAAGAGAAAGGTCTCCTGGGCATGTTCCTCCCACCCGCCCCCCCCCCCCAGGTTCTGCTGAGCATGTTGGTGGCCTGTGGGCGTGAGGCGTAGAGGTTCTTGCCCGCCAGGGATTCCCCATGCAAGCACACAGATCCAGTGCAGAGCCCGCTGGAGTCAAAAATGAAGAGTAGCATTTCTCACTGATATCATCTGGTTTCCCTCCGATAAATCTCCTTGTTAACGGTGGAGAGAGATGGCGCCCAAGGGCAAACCTGCCAGAAGCCCCCTACGATCAGCTCTGTAGGCAGGGCGGACGGAGGGAGGGCCAAGGAATTGGGGGTCCTGGCAGAGTAGAAAAGGGGGAGGATGGGGTTGGCGAGGAGGGAGGGCTGTGTCCTTGGGTCTGGGAAGCCAGAGGGGAGAGAGGAAAAACCAGAAAAGGGGGTGTGTTGGGGAGGTCTGGGTGCCGTGAGCTGGGAATTGGGAGTCGGAGGGTGCGTTCAGCCAGGCGTGATGGTCTCTGGAAGATTCTGACATGTTGCGGGCTTTTGATTTTTTGATAAAGTCGCCGTTTGCCATTTCCTTTGTCCCTGTCAAGCCCCCCCATACCACCCCCTCCCCACTCAGGGATGGCGGGCTGTGTGTGTGTGTGTGTATGGGTGTGCGCGCGCGCCTGCGCGTGTGTGGGGGCGCTAGCGGGTTGCTACGTGGCAGGTTTCTGGAATGTTTTCTCGATGGCCGCCAGAGGGCGCTGGTGGCACTGCGGAATTTTGGGGGGCGGGGTGGGGAGGGGAGGTGGCCTTTGTTCTTCTGCAGGAGGGGGTCAGGCGTGAGGTGGACTGGAGAATTCTGTGTTCATTGCCTGAGTGGGGAATGTTTTAAGATCGCTAGGTTCACTGGGGAACGGCTGCAGGGTTCGCGCTGGGCTGGGATGCCCCGATCCACACTGGTTGCGTGACTTGGGGGTCGTGGAAATGCGTGGACGCGGATTAGTTTATTTCGTCTGGTTTTCGGTTTGAGGATCTCAGGAAGGTGTGGCTTATTTGAGAAGGATGAAGAGGCCATGCGGTCGTCAATTAGGCGCTGTCGTGCGGGGTCTTGGAATTCTTGCTGTGGAGAAGGGAGGGAGGCTCGATCTTGGGGGACGGGGCGGGGGGGGCGGCAATGGTGGCTTTGGCCGCCTTTATATTATTTTGTAGCAGTACCATATTTTGTGTCATGTGTCCAGAGACCATTGAGAAGAGTTAAAGTGTTGTATTGAGAACCCGATCCTTTTTACGTTTTAATTTGTTTAATTAGACTTACCGAAGGTCGGGGCCAAGCTTTCTGTATTTTTACTTATTAAAAGTGGAATCGTGTTCTGGAAAGACCTTCATGGCGAGTGTTTTCTTGATATCCTGACCCCCCACTGTTGTGAGGCACAGAGGGTCCTCTGGGCGGTTGTGTGGGGGTGCTGCCTCATGTCCACAGGTGGATTCTGGCTGGTGATGGCGTGCCTGCGTTTTAGTGGTCTTAGTGGTCTTGCGTGGTGAGCTGGGGTGGGCTGTTCCCACCCCCATAGCCTGAGACCTGTTGGGCGCTCTCCCACCCATCCTATGCCAGCTGTTGCCCTGGCAGCTGCGGGCCAGGCAGGGGAGGGGCGAGAGGCGCCCTCCGCAGGTGGCTGTGCTCTTGGGCTCTGGATCCGACTGTGCGCCCCCTAGCGGTCTGTGCCTGCAAATGTTCTCAGCCCGCCAAACCCGGCTTGAGTTTGCGCGTGCGCACACAGTTAACACTTGTGTGCTGTCAATCAAGTCCTCCTTACCCCCTCCCACTTCTCTCCCTCCTCCCCTTTCACTTCTC
>PVJC01000448.1:0-125460 GCA_004026665.1 Murina feae
CCACCCCAACAGACATGACTGTGTCCACTCCATTGGGATCTGAATTGCACATTCTTCAGCAGATAAGCCTTTGGAATCTGGCTGTGGCTTCTGCCTATGACCAACCTCAGCATTTTGCCTTGACTTTAAGATATCTGAACACATCTCTTCTCCACGGGTCTAGACCCATGTGTCTCTCTCCTAGAGTCTCAACTGTAAGAATAGAATCCTTCCATCTGCCCAATGGCCTTGGGGCTCTTTTTGGGCTGCTCTTCTCTCTTAAATGGCCAAAATGCTGAAGCTATCAGTTTGGTGGACAGTCTTTCTTCTATATTTTGCCAAAGTTTCTTTCCATAACTGAGAGATCTTGGATCTACCTAACTTTAGAGAAGAATAAACTTTCCACCTTCTTCCTTCTCTACATACTGTCTCCTCTCCCCAAATTCCAGGCCCAAGACAACCATCTAGTGCCCCTAGGAAAACAGTAGAATCCAACAACTCCTCCTGCAACCTTCGCTTCTCAGATCCTAGTTAAGTTTAGCTTAATTCCACCATCCCAGTCTTTCCGTTGGGAGAGGGTCTTCACTAGGCTTAAGGGGCTGTTCACTGGCTCATTGGAGAGAGAAGTCCAGGAGATGATCTTGAACCAGAGCCTATGGTTTCATATGGAATTTTAGGAACCAAATCCACAGGACAGATGTCGCTGGAATGGGAAACTTCTATTGGTCCCTTGGAGGAACCAGGAAGAATTCTCACATGACTGTCCGATTATATTAAAAACGTGTATGAAAATTTTAACAGGGACTTTAATGAATAGTTCTTTTTAAAAAAGAATATTCTTTCTTTAGGTCTTGGTTCTATAGGTCTAGGTCAGTAATTCTAAAGATATCAATTTCATTGACAAAAATTAAAGTAATACTCTTTTACTTCCAAGAAAAGAAAAACATAGATAGTATATCTTACAATCACATATAATTTAAAAATATCAACATAGTGCCACTACTGCAATATAAAGGAGGCACAAACAGGAAAAATAGTGCTAATAATCTCTATATATAAAAAGCCAGAGACCAGATGACCGCAAGGACCAGAACGACAGAACCAGTTGCTATGACGCCCACTGTGGCCTGCGAACCAGCCTGATCAGGGGTGAGGTTGGCTGGCCAATCCCCCGTGGCTCCTTCACCCAGTCAGCCCTGCACCTGATTGGCCTCCCCTACCCTGAACGAAGGCAGGGGGGCCAGCCAAACCCCCTGCGGCCCTGCCCTATGGCCAGCCCTGCCCCCAATTGCCCCCCCCCCCAATTGGGACAGGGCCAGCTGGCCAACCTCCCACAGCCCTATTCCCAGCTGGCCTAGCCCTGAATGTCTTCTGATTGGGGCTGGGCTGGCTGGACCCCACCTGTGCATGAATTCATGAACTGAGCCTCTAGTAGTATATGTATTTCATGTTATAAGTTCTTAGGCAGGACTGTATTAGAAAACACAATGAAGCATCAGATGTTTGTACTGACAGGTAGAATTACCACGCATTCAATTAGCTACATATGCAGGCTAATATAGGTATGCTGCAGACTGGTGCAGCCACTATGGAAGACAGTTTGGAGTTTCCTCAAAAAATTGAAAATGGAACTCCCATTTGACCCTGTAACCTCACTTCTGGGAATATATCCCAAGAAACCAGAAACACCAATCATAAAGGATATATGCATCCCTATGTTCATAGCAGCACAATTTACCATAACTAAGATTTGGAAACAGCCTAAGTGCCCATCAGCAGATGAATGGATTAGAAAACTGTGGTTCATCTACACAATGGAATACTATGCTGCTGTAAAAAAGAAGGAATTCTTACCATTTGCAGCAGCATGGATGGAACTGGAGAGCATTATGCTAAGTGAAGTAAGCCAGTCAATGAAAGAAAAATACCACATGACATCACTCATTTATGGATAATAAGGACCATTATAAATTGATAAACATAAACAAATACAGAGGCAGAACAGCATTGAACAGACTGTCATCCTAAAGCTGGAAGGCTGGGGAGGTTTTGGGGGGAGTTAAGAGATCAACTGAAAGACTTGCATACATGCATATGAGCATAACCAATGGACACAAGAAACTGGGGGGTAAGGGAGGAGGGGGGAAGATCAAGGGGAAAAAATGGAGACCTATCTATTACTCATTGTAATACTTTAAGCAATAAAAAAAATTAAAAAAAAATACAATCAACAACTTTGTCGTTGATGACATAATTTTCCAAAAAGGTGAAAATTCTGTAAACTTTCTAATGAAAATAAGAAACACTCTTCTCTTGATGTACACAGTGGTTGCATTTCTCAGCAACTCAGTATATATGAAAACTGAAAAAAAATACTTTGCATGTGTATGTGGTATGGAGTTGGGTTCTGGGTTGAGCCTTATAAATGGTGAGGCTTTCAGAATTTGTGCAGGGGGTCAAGCATAACCTGGATCCAGCTCAACAAATGTCAGTGACAGTCACTACCATCCCCCATATCACAGAGACAAGCCAAGGAAGTCTCCATAGAATCCAAAATTTCCTTTGGAAATACTGCTGTTTTATCACATTTTGTGACTAGGGACATTTTTAGAACTATGAGGTGAAACTATGAAGCACATATTTTCAATTATACCCTTCTCTCTCTCTCTCTCTCTCTCTCTCTCTCTCTCTCTCTCTCTCTTTCTCTCTCTCTCTCTCTCTCTCAGGGTGTGGAGGGAGAGAAGTTGTGGAAACGCCATACCTCCATCTGATAGTATATTATGTGGGCCCCTGAATTGTATAATTATTTTCATTCGTCTCTGTTTCATTTGCCATTAAAGAAGCTTGAGAGAGAGAGAGAGAGAGAGAGAGAGAGAGAGAGAGAGAGAGAAGGAGAGAAAGAGAAGAACCAAAAACACTATCCCAAGACAACTCGGAGTAGGACAAGACAATGACAGAGAAATCAGTAAAGAGTGTAGAGAAGATTTATGGAGGATGGAAGGAGAGAGCCTGGTACCATGGAAACCAAGAAGGAAGCATATTTTAATAGCAGGCATGAAAAGAAGACAAATGTGAGTGGCAGTTCCCTGCAGGAGTTATATGTTGAGAAGAGCCTAGAAATACGGTCAGGATTTGGGCAGGTGGAAGGGATGAAGTGGGCACTACAGGCTTCTTTCCTTATAAACAGGGCAAACAGTTGAAGGCCAGAGATGTGGTCTATAAAGTTGCTTCCTGGAGCTGCAGTTGGATGGCATCTTGTGCCACAGGAAAGGGAGGGTAAAGATGCCCAGGAGACATTTGGGTGGTGCCAGCAAATTTTGGTTGTTTGTTGGAAATATGGATACCCAAGATGTCTTGGGATGCTCTGTGTCACTATGCTTGCCCCTCCCATATCTGCTGGAAGGAATGTGGCATTACTTGCCAATCCATTATTAGAAAAATGGCACAATCTTAGTCAACTTGTGACCTTCCCAGGTTCACATAGGGTTATTCCCACCCCTCCCTGATGCCCACGCCCAGTTTCCAATCTGTCAATGGGCCCGGTTAGTTCTGTCTAGACAGGATGGAGTGTCCTCTGCTGGTACAAAGGCTCCTTTACACACAACATTGGGACTGATATTGGTCATGGCAAGGCAGCAACTCCCAGGGACAGTGAGACTGATGACGGTTACTTCAGAAAACATTTTGGAAATAATTTTTAAAAAATTGACTCTTAGCAAGAAATGGAGAGAGAAGAGGGAGGGAGGGAGGGAGGGAGGGAGGGAGAGAGAGAGAGAGAGAGAGAGACAGAGAGAGAGAGAGAGATGTGAGAGTGGAACACCGTTCTGCGCACCCCCTACCAGGGATCAAGTGGCAACCTGGTCTGGGCCTGTGACCTTACCAGGAATCAAACTGGCAACCTTCTGGTACATGGGATGATGCACAACCAGCTGAGCAATACTATCCAGGGCAGGAATAATTAAAAGAAAAAAGACTTTAACTTGGTTCCATTTCTAAAGACATAAGGAAGCAGCTAAATCCCTCTTGGTACAGAGAGTCTCTTAGTACAGGGAAAGTTCTCTCCCCTGGAGATTGGACTCACTCCAAAGCATTTGAAAAGTTCTGAGTGACCCATTGAAAAACTAGTGTGAGCTAAAGGGCAAGAACTGGGGCAGAGAAGGGACTTGGAAGGAGATAAAAAATGATTGAGGGTGGGTGTGACGGACACGTTCATTGAAGATGGACCATACCATTGTTGTACAAAAGAGGGTCAGGACTATTTTTACTTGGGCGTGACAAGGGTTACCCTAAAGAAGAGTTTCCACTCAGGTCCAGTGTCTGGCAGTGGTAGAGGATTCTCTGTGAGATGATGAGTGAGTTTCCACTGGAGACACACAAGTAGACTGGCTTTTTCCAGGAAGGGGTGCTTCAGAAGAGAGTCAAACCCTGGATGAAACCACTTCCAACAACAATCCCATGATCGCCTTTCCTCCCCATAATCATCCCAAGTACTCCATAATCTTTTCTTTTTCTGCCCCAAGTCTCAGATTCAACTTCCAGAATATTTTGACAATTATTTAAAAAGAATAAATTTTGGTCTTGCTTTGAGCTGATCTGATAGGTGATGTGGAGAACAGTTTTGTTTGTTCAGTTAAGAAAATGCCAGAACTTAGTCCTTGAACTTGGGTTGTTCATTAGATGAAGACTGAGGTGAGGCCATCGTGCCCCTCCTTCAGTTCCAGGTCCTTCATTAATCACAATTATTTGGAAGATGGAAGAAGTGTGTGGAGGGGCAGGTCCCTGCCTTAGCTTTCTGGATCCAACAACCTAGATATTCTTACTCTCCACATTCCTACTCTGTACATAATTGGGTAGTTTATTTGTCCCTTTTGTTATCAACCTTAAGTTTCTCCTGTTGTCAGCACAGTTGATTTCCTTTTGTTCTACACCTGGTGGAGCTGGAAGACCATTATGAGCAAGTGGAGAGCACAGTGCAATATCTCTGTGTCCCTGAGGGAGCATTAGATGGTACTTCGATTTAAACCATCCCTTATCAACATTCACAGGTTAACCTTTGAGATATATGGGGAGTGCCTTGTTTTTGGCTGCCTTCTCTTCAGTGATTTTCTCTCTTGTTTTGATACTATATAAACAAGGTTTCCATAGTGAGGACATCAGGCTATGAGGCAAGGTGGTGTGGCAGGAGCCTCATGCCACCTCATTGGCACTTGTGACCTGCCATGCGTCACCATGAAGAGGTGTGCACTTGGCATGACCAGAAGAAGAAATGCAGTCCATCTAATAGCAGGACAATCATCAGCATGTGACTAGTAAGAGTCTGATGGATCAAGGCTTGGATTATCTTGCTTCTGGACCCAACCTATTAGGCACTTCCTTGACCACCCACAAGTACGTGAATAGAAAGGAGCAGTCTGTTTGACACCTAACATCCTAGGGGGATTGTTGCAATGAAAGATTTAGAAGCCTGGGCAGGACTCAACTCCTGTTTACTTCCTATCTTCCATCAACATGTGGGTAATTGAGTATTATCTGTGGTATTTATTAAGCTCCTACTGTTAGCCTACCTGAGGCCTTTTCTGGCCCTGAAATTCCATCCTGTCTGGTGGTGTGGTTTGGTGGCAGAGCTGCTGGGTGGTGTTCCTACTCTGCCACCCTTTAGTCACAAGGCCTTGACAAGTCACTGAATTCAGTCCCTTTATCTTAAAAATGAAGGTATCAATCAGAGTGGTTTCTGATATGTTTCTGAGCTATTAGTATAGATTCCAGATTGGGGTGGAGAGCCTTTCAGAGAGGCAGATCACTCTCATGAAATCTCTGTGTTGAGAGCAGAGATTGGCAGACAAGAGTGGAGTGTTTAAAAATGGGCTCACGAAAGAAGGTGAATCCAGAAGATGTTGCTCCTAGGTCTGCCATGTACTCATCAGTTGATCTCAAGCAGGTCTCTTCATTTGATTAGAGGCTCAGTTTGCTCATGTATGAAATGGGCATAATAATTTTTGCCCAACTTATTTCGGGAAAAGATTGTCAAAATGAGATGACATCTGTGAGAGTGGTCTGAAGTGTTACAGGAAGACAGCTATTGTTACCACTGTTGTTCTTCCTTGAGAACATACTGGAATGTGGGGTGGGGTCAATGAGCAGAGGCATAGCTGAGGTACCCAGGAAGGGCTGCTTCCTTGAGGACCAAGGTGGAGTCTTGTCCTTCATTCTTTCTTATGGCTTCATTCTTGTGGGTCTTGAAGCATTCAAGAATCCTCCTTTTAAAAGGAATAGTCATTCATGAAGGAAAGGCTCATACCCTAGAACCATTATCATGAGCTTTGTAATGAGTGGCTGGTTAATACCTGAGCAGGGCTGAGCTGACTGCTCACTAGGACCTGAGATGGGGAAGGGACCAGAGCTCGGGTGCATGGTCAGGTGGTATGATGCAGTTCAGGAGCTGATATTGTTTTTATGTTATTGCCACAATGTTGAAATTTCGAGACATTTTCTGCAACTGAGATAATGGGAAAGTAGAAAACTTTGCTATCTCCTGGAAGTTGTGCTACATGTATGATTTCACTTATTTTTCTACTGACTCTCTGAAGTGAATACTATTATTCTGCCCACTTCACAGATAAGGAAATAGAGGCTACAAAAGAGGAAGCTAATAAATAGTGAGCCCAAGATTCAATCCTAGTGTGTGATACAAATCCATGCCCTAAACCAGCACACTGCATGGCCTTTGATTACTGCAAGGGTAATTTGTCATTATACTGTTTCTCCCCCTCAACAGAGAGCCCTGCAGAATCTTTCTATTGGGATACTATAGTCATTTTTTACATTGGGATGGAGGGCAAAGACAAGACTGAAGGGACAGGAAGAATCCCAAAGGCCCAGTGTTTGAGTCTGTGGTTTTTGTAACTCAGGCACAGCAAGGTGACTGAGCCTCAGACTCTGGCCTCAGAAGGCTTTCTTCTCACTTCTTTTTCCCACCAGGATCTTCACAGAGGAGGATGAGGACTCATGTCCTCTTAGTTCTTGGAAGTACCTCTGTCTGTCCTGGCACAGGGAAGGCCACTGTCCCCAATGCAAGGCAGAAACCGAGTGTGGCTGCTAAGATGCCATGAGGAAACCTGGCATGCCATCATCCTTGTAAGGATAACCTAAATCCTCCCCCTCCACTGACAGCATTGCTCCTTCCCCAGCTCTGGAGGTAGCAGATGGAAACTGCTCACTTCTTGGTAGATGGTTACCCAAGTTTTAGGGCAAAGGCAAAGGATGCTTTTCTAATACCATGCAAACTGCCAACGTGCTCAGGTATGATGTTCCTAGTTTGTTGTCTGGAAGGACCAAGACACCAGGGTCCGGGAGGGGGTTGGAAGGGTAGGACCTTCTGCAGGAACATGGATTAGAAAGAGGCAGTGTGATCCTGGGGATCCAGCAGAGCTCAACCTCCCAGCTAGTAATCCAGATGTAAAATAACAGGAGGATGGTGGCTGGTGAGTAATAGATCAAACCTCAAGGGTGTGGGAGCCATAAAAATACTCTGCAGACAGCCTGGCGCTTCTTTCAACATCACTGAGATTATCAGCAGCACGGGCTCCTCACTCTCCCTGCTTCCTCTCCACTCTGCCAGTTCTCCCAGGGGCATTCAGCCCAGTGTCGGCCCCTGGATAGCCCTCCAGCCCCCAGGACACTCTAGCTCCTAACCTTCCCACAACTGCTAAGGCCCCCTCCCCGAGGGAGGTTGGTGATTATTGTACAGCACAGGTGGCTACTGCCCAACTGGCATCCTTGATTTACCCCTCGCTTCCCACTGCTCATGGAGCAGGGCTTCCAGCATGGGACAGGGTGGGTGCATCTCTCACTACTCTTCTTGTCACGGCATACCTAGGCTCAGTCTGAACACTACTGTGCCAGCACCTCTGAGCCCAGAGAGAGCTGGAGGAGGGCCTTGGAAACTGATTCTTAACCAGGCCCTTGGAAACTCCCTGCTGTCTCCCGCAATGCCATACCGAAGGGCCTGCCAGCGAATTCACACTTTGCATGGAGGGGAGGATGCCAAGATTCATCCCATCTTTTCTAGTTGGTGACATCAGATGTCCCGGGACACGGAGAGGGAGGGGACTACCTCTCTTTCTCACACTCAATCTGATAATCTATCATATTTTTTCTCCTCCCAGCCCTCCTGGACCCACACCCACAGCAACTTCCCCGCCCACCATCTCCACCCTCTTGGGTGTGAGCAGAAACCCAGAGCATCCTAACACTGTAAAGGCTCTTCTTGTGGCTGCCATGTGTGGCCAAAGCAGTGGCCAAAAAGACAGAGTCAGTCAGCAAATTTGTGGCAATGAGGCAAGTCGTTTGGGTAGTCAGGACCTAGGCCAGGTGGCAAGAAACACCAGGAAGTGAGATCAATTCAGGACAGTGCTGTGGAAACCTATTTGGGTCATGGGCCTCAGGGAGAATCTGTAAGAACTTTACTACCTCATGCCAGAGAAATGGAACACTCCTGAATAAGCACCCCACTCTGCAAGAATTGCCCAGGGTCCAGCCAGAGACTCTCCCCGGACTCTTCACAGACTCTCATGGGAGTATGTGAGCCAACACCCACAAACATGGCTCTCCCACTTGAGAAAGTGGAGTAATAAATCCACTAAATAAAGGGAAATGATGGCCTGGGTGTGAGAGTCTAAGGAACATAGAGTTAAGGGGGAACAGGCACTCCATGTGATTGATCTGGAAAAGGGGGATTCTGAGCAGGAGAGGCTTGAAGAGATGAAAAAGAGGGAGGGTGTATGGAGAGGAGCTGGGGAGGGTGGCGGTTCCAAACCATTGGCCCTCTGGTGTCTGGAGAGACATTGTGAATCCCTGTGACCAAAAAAACAACAGGTGTCCTGGGCACAAGCCCTGTGTCATTATAGCAAACCCTTTGATGACTCTGTTCCCCACCTGTAATAGTTTTCACCTCATGGGATTGTCAGCAGATTAAAAATGAGAGTGAGGATGTAAAACAAACACGTAGTGAAGGACAAAGTGCTGTGTAAATGGGAAATATTTAAAAAATATTTTTATTGATTTTTTGAGAGAGAGAGGAAGCAAGAGAGAGAGAGAGAAACATCGATGTGAAAGTGGAACATTGATTGGCTGCTTTCTGCATGCCAATTATTGGGGATCAAGTCCACAACCTGGCATGTGCCCTGACTGGGAATCAAACCAGCAACCTTTCAGTGCACAGGACAAGGCCCAATCAATTGAGCCACACTGGGAGGGCATAAGTGGCAGATATCTGAGGTCCTGCCAAGGAGGCCAAACAAGTGAACTGGTCCTTCCCAGGGTCAGTAACTCCAGATGCTGTGTCCATTGTCCAAGTGGGAAGGGGATCCTAAGAGTGACCTACTTGGTCAAACTTGACACTCCTTTCTGCTGGCTATGGAGGATGGGACTTGTGCTTGGTCAGTGTCTACACAGCGCAGGGCAACAGAAAATGTCAGCCATGATTGGGTGTCATAGACCTGCCTTCACGACCCTACCACCCCCCCCCTATAAAAGCGTCTCATTATTACCCCTCTCTTATGAGGGAGCATTATACCTGCTTGATAGTGAATGTCATGGAGTTAAACCCTCAGAGAAATGCAGGCACCATCTTTGCCTTCTGGGGACTTCCAAAATGGATACAAGTCAGGTGGATGTAGTGATGGGTCTCTAGAGGACTGGCCTTGATCAGACGGTATGGCTGTGTGGAGTCTGACCTGAAGTATGGGGGCACAGGAAGCCCTAAGCATATGTGTTCTAGTATTTAGGTGCCAGCTGGAGTGCTGATTTGGAGGGCTGGTAGGGCAGATAGGGTCCGCACAGACTCTGCTCCTCCACCTCTGCCCTAGGATCTTGGTTGAGAGGCTCCATGATATTCCCATCTTAGGATGTGCTTAGGGAGTTCAGACATGTGCCAGACACAGCCAAAGTGCTTCTGCCCTGGAGATGTGACATCCCAGAGACCCCAAAACTCAGACAGACAAAGTTTTGTTTGATTTTTTTCTCAAAGGCTAATGTGGAGCCCAAGAAGAATAGGTGAAGTTCTCTGCCTGCTCCCATGTCTTCTAGTGAACTCGGATGCCAAGAAAAGAGGCAGAATAAAAGGACAAGCAACAGACCCAGGTCCTCTTTCTGCCTTGCACCTGCCGTTGCTTTCTTTGCCCTTCAGTGAGAAAATAAATGAAAGCAGGATCTGGGTTAGATTGGTAGTTCAAAGCCTCCATTTTACAGATGAGAAAAACCAAGGCTCAGGAAGTCTTGAGGGCTGAAATCAGTTGGACACAGGGCTGACCCTCATCTAATATTGCTCCTATTCCTGTTAGTTTCTAGTCCACAGGTAAGGAAAGGTAGGCTCAGCAAGAGAGGTGACATGCCATGGTCACATGGTTGGTATCTGACTGAGGGACTTGACCTTTACAACTAGACACATTCTACCCAGTCTATCACACAGCTTCCCTTACAAAACAGTGTATTGCTAACTAGAGACAATGTTATGGAGCAACCCGAGAGAGACGACCACCAGAGCCAAACCATAGAATTTAGGAGCCTTTATTCAGCTGGCCAGCGTCTGCAGTGCCAGTACCCCACCGAAGCGAGGACTGAGACTGTGGCCCTGATCAGATGCAGAAGCAACCTTTTATTCACAAAAACCAAAAAGGTGACACACAAAATTCATTGCTCTATTTCTCAACACAGGATACAGACTCATAAGTTTGGCTGGAGCATGACTATTTTCTTACCTCTAGCAGTAGCACGTACTTCCTACTGAGCTGCAAACGAGGTGGGGCAAGTTGAGCTTTACAACAAATACACTGCTTTGAATACCTGATGGGCTATGAAGTGTGCCTACAGTTCATGAAAATATAATTTAGTGTCATAAATTTGACACATCCCAAATAAATGACTATTAAACATTCACTGCTTAATTAACAATTATTTCACTTGATTTTTTAGAATCTAAAAGGCTTTTAAAGAAGAGTTTGGTCCTGGCTAGTGTGGCTCAGTGGTTGAGCATTGACCCATGAACCAGGAGGTCATGGTTCGATTTCCTGTCAAGGCACACGCCTAGGTTTGAGCTCAATCTCCAGTAGAGGGCTTGTAGGAGGCAGCTGATTAATGATGTTTTTCTCTCATTGATGTTTCTATCTTTCTATCCCTCTCCCTGTAAAAATCAATAAAAATGTATTTAAAAAAAGAGTTTGGAAGACCCATGATTTTTTTATGTAAAAATAAACTGTTCAGAGAGTTTTGAACAGTTTTCTTTTCTTCCTCCTTCTGCTTGGAGGCAGGTGGATAAACATTCCTGTAGCAAGCAAATCATTCAGAATCAAGCCTTTTAGCCATTTCTTCCAAAACAAGACATTTTTGGTATCTCGGGTCCAAAGGCATCTTGAAGAGCTTTGTTACTAGACTATGGAACACGAGACTCTTGAAATAAGAGACTATTTAATATCTTAAAATTTCATTTGTTTTCACGCTTTTCTCTCTCTCATTATTTTTTGTGGGGGTAATATTTCTCCATCTCTTTCTTCCTACCATTATCCTCAGCCAACCCAACACAGGAAGCCTTGCAAGCAATAAAAGAGGTCACATGGGGGCAGCTGTAAGTAATAGGGCAAAGTGAGGTGGGGGCTGAGGGTGGGAAGAAAAGTGTGGACTGAAGCATCTGATGGGACTTCCGGTGGGCACCTGGCATGGGGATGCTTCTGGAGAGATGGCAGGTGTCCTGATGGAGGCACGGACTGAGTTATAGCTGTGAATGTCACAGCTCAATGTAGAATTAGCAGGAAGGCTCCCCAAGAGTGAGAGCCTGGGTAAGAAGTCTGGGAAAACCTGGAGGAATCTCTAACTGCAAGGAAGGCATAAGTGATGTAACTATAATGACCCCATTTCCCTGAAATCACCAGGATGGGATGGAATATTCAATAGTGGTCTTTTCTTTCCATGTGGGAGTGGTTATATGGTAATGGGCGAGAATAAGAATATTGGTGCCTGGAACAAGGGTTGGAGCTGGGAGCGGCAAGAACTTTTCATGGGAGACCCCTTTGTGGTTCTCTCATGTGAAAGCAGACATATGGGTGAAAACACTCATGAGCACACATCAGAGTGATTTCAGTAGCTAGATAGCATGCTAGCAAACAAGGCAAGTGCCCCAGTGTGTGTCTGTAGCCATGACAGGTATGAAATTCATTCAGCTGTGGATTGAACCCTTGCAGAACCAAGCCAGAATGTGTAACTTCCCACTGCCTTGGTCAGAGATGTTGGGGTCCCATTAAAAAATTAGAACTACATATGGCTTTTTGGCCACTGCAGTGAGAAAGAAAGTGACTTGTGTGGAGCCACCATGTGTCACGTATGATGCTGGAGACTTCCTTTGTTGGTTGCTCTATTGCTTCTTTAGTTCAACCAACATGTGAGGACCCCCCTATTGTGTCCTGGAAATGTCCCTGCCCTCATCCCTTCTCTGTTTCTGCCTTGTTTCTGAGCAGTGGGCTTTCCTGATAAGTCCTGGATCTCTGCATTTGGAAATGAACTTCTGCACAGTGGGGTGTTGAGCACTTCATAAGGTGTTTGGGCCAGGCTGCTCACAAGCCTGGCTTCTCAGTTAAAATCAGTTTGCCCAGGGCACTGTGAAAACAATAGCCATGGGTTTGGTGGTAAGAAAAGGGATTGATTGAAAAAAAAAACATACACACAAAACACAACTAAAAGGAACATGTTTTGTAAGAAAGGAAGAGAGGCCCAGAGCGGCGATGGAGAACTGGGTCAGGGGCTGGGACTGTAGATGAGTGAGCAGTTTTAACACACTACTTATAAAGAAATGTCCCAGAGGAGATATTGTGCAAGTGATTCCTGTTGGGAGCTGGAAGTCTCCTGTCCCACCTTCCCCCAAAGCCGCTGGAGCAGTTCTGAGGGAATGCACCGGGCTCAGCAGGCAGGACGGCCGCCTGGGGAGGTTTCTGCTTCAGGCCAGCCTGTGGACAGCTTGTTTCCAGCCTGCTGCTGGCCATCCTCTCTTTCTGAACTACTTTCTTGGTGTTATTGGACGTATGGGTGTTGGTCCTTTGAGCAGCCTGATCTCAACAGCAGAAGCTGGAGGAGCAAGGTTTTTTGCTTGTTTTGTTTTGTATTTGAAATCTAAAGATTGATTTCCATTCTGTGGCGGTGTGAACAGATAGCCTGAGGGCTCAGCAGCTCTGTTCTGTTGATGTGTTGAGTCTTCAGAAAGGACTCGCTTCAGTGGCCTACGGAGGGAAGCCCGGATTTGGGGTGGGGGTAGGTGGGACAGAAACCTGAGACAATGCCAGGTACATGGCAGACTGTGGACACTCAAGCATTGCTCACATCACATTCTCACGTCAGGGAAAAGCTGCAATTCCAACCCCAAATCCTGGAAATGATGTTTAAATCATAGGCTTATTCCCCAAGTGATTGCTCTGTGCTAAGGGAATAGAGGTCTAAGGTTAAGATAAACATGACCTGGGCTCTGACTAGCAGAAATCCAGGGACACGACTCATTGTAATACAAGGAGGACTGTGATGAGGTCGTACACATGCTGCTAAGGGAGTGTGTGTGAGTGTGTGTGTGTGTGTGGTGGTGGGGGGGAGGACTAATTCCTGCTGGAGAATCTGGTGTTAGCGTCCACATTTATTTCCACTGCTGAAACACTCACCCCCTCTGATTTACACTGCGAGCTTACTTTTCTGCTCCTCTGGCCAAGGGAGCTACCTGGCCAGGGCCAAGGGGAAACCTATGAGGAAAAGCATTCAGGGCCTGGGCTTGCTGACAGCTGGTTGAAAGGATTTTGTCTTATAGGATTGCAGTTGTGTTCTCAGGGATAGCAAAGCTAAAAACCAATTATGCCAACAGGTCGATATCCTTGTGGGACAGTGAGGATTTAGGATAATGTTCCCATTTTATAGATAAAGAAATTGAGGACCATAGTGGAAGTCAGCTGCAAAATCATAGCTGGAACCAAGGGTCTTAACTCCCATTTCACTTCTTTAAAGAATATGGAACTTGTTGTCTAGACAAGCACATTGACATTATGTAAAAGGTAAAGATGAAAAGAAAAAGGGAATAAATGTTTATATAACATTCACACTGCATTCTTCCACCCTCCATGTCTTGAGAGAAGAAGAGAACCCTCCCTCTTCAATTTGACTTTCAAAACTGCAATGGGTCTAGAAAGGGGAGGTACCCAGCAGAGACACTGGAAAGGGAGACCCTGTGTGAGAACAGAGTTACAAAGCACTAAAACATGCCGACTGTGAGCCCGGCACAAACCTGGTGTATAGTAGATGCTCAATAAATGATCATCCCTTTCAGTTACAGCTGGCATGGCCTCGGCACAGTCATGATGGAGTAATGGACAATTAGGGCGTAGTTCAGATATTCATAGATAATAACTTTTGACTTTGGATTGAGATTCTCTCCAAAGATTTTAGCTTTATAATTTATTTGCATACTTAGGATTATATAAGTCCAATTGAGGAAAAGAAATAAAGGAGACACTCGAATTTGCTTCCTTCAGCATTCTCTTATTGCAAAGCAAACCTATTGAATTACTAGCTCTCTGTACTTTACTGTCATTGCCTCCTCACCACATAGTTAAGACAGGATTGGAGACGTGAGGGAGGTGGTGCAAGAAGGTAAATCACACTGAGTTTCTGCTATTAACTAGGAACTATGCTTAGCGCATGTGTTTATTACCTGGTTCTGTTTTTACAACAGTCTTAGTCTTCTTACTATTCACTTTCCATAGACGAGGAACTGAAGTTCAAAGAGGACTGTGAATTATCCAAGGTCATTTAACTAAAATACAATGAAACTTGGACTTAAACTTGAAGCTTATGTGTTTTACATGATTGTATGCTAACTCTGTCCTTGGATCTGAGAAATCCTGGTTCTGTAACTTAGGTGACCTTGTGAAGTTCATGGTCACAGCACTTCAAGAAAAAGAAAAGGAGATCTCTTTGCTTCACCCAAAATAATAACACCTAACATTTGTATTGTGCATCTTGGTCTTCAAAACACTTCAGATGAATTTCCCACTTTATAGCTAAGAATACAGGACAGAGTTTAATTCAATGTCACAGAGACAGTAAAAGGCAAAACTGGGACTCAAACAGATTTGCTGACTTTAAATTTAGCTCTGGTTCTCCATAGTGCCTGCCCCATGTATTTGGCCACATGGATAAAAGAAGGGTTGGGCTAAGTTCAGGTGTGGATGCCCTGTGCACTTGGTGACTTGATGGGTCTTCTGATATTCATCCAACCCTGGGCATCACTGAAGAGACCGACTTCTGATTACTTAGCATACTCACCAACTGACAAAGTCAAGGTACACTTGGATCTTGCTGCTGTGGAAAGCCTTTGATTGCAACCTCTTATTGGTTGCCCAGAGTGAGACAGACACAGACGAGGAACTTTCCTGAAGCCCCTCATCTTCTGGTTTTCATGTAGAAAAATGAGAGTTGATGGTTATAAAAACTTCTGGTTATCGGAAAGAAAACCCTCTCATCAATGCCTGGCTATTGTGCATCCCTGCTGTGCACAGGAAGAACAACTATTTTGCAGTGTCCTAGGTCAGCTTTTTTTTCTGCAAGAGGATGCCTATTTCCCCATATCACCTGCAAAAGCACTTGCTGAAACTCTTGCTGGGGCAGAGGGAAAAGCAAGGAGAATGCTAGTGCTGGTATTGAGGGGCTCCCACAGTCTCTAAACCTGCTATCTCCCTGATTAGCTGAACTGGGTGGCGAGCCTGCACAGGCCCGAGTGGTAGCTGGCCTCCCTTGGGTTGATCCAGGGCAGGGAGCAGCATTCTGCAGAAGGTCCCTTTTCAGATTGAGAAACCCACATTCTGATCTTTTGATGATTTTACAAAAGTCAAATTGCATGACAGATGCCTAGATAACCGGAGAAGTCTGCAATCAAAGCAAGTTCTGGGATGGGGCTGATGGTAGATTTTTAATGGCTATTAGCTTGATAATCACACACCAGGAATAGCTTCCAGGTAGACCAAACCCTTGCATAAGTGGGCCCACACCCATGCACACCAACACCCTTAGCAGAATAAAAGGGGACCCTGACGGTCTCCCAATAGCAGAGTCGTGTCTCCAGCTTTAAGTCTTCACAGGAACCTTCAACTTCCCTTGCTGGGCAAAGGCATCATGAGTTGTCAGATCAAGTGTAACTCTCGAAGATCAGGAGGTGGAGGAGGCTTACGGGGCTTCAGCAGTGGCTCAGCTGTGATCTCTGGTGGGAGCCGGAGATCAGGCACCAGCTTCTCCTGCTTGAGCCGTCATGGCGGTGGCGGAGGTGGCTTGGGCGGAGGCGGCTTTGGCAGTCGGAGTCTTGTTGGCCTTGGAGGGACCAAGAGCATCTCCATTAGTGTGGCCAGAGGAGGTGGCGGCTTTGGCTCCGGTGGTGGATTTGGTGGCAGAGGAGGTGGCTTCGGAGGTGGCTTCGGAGGCGGCAGCGGCTTTGGAGGTGGCAGTGGCTTTGGAGGCGGCAGTGGCTTCGGAGGTGGAGGTTTTGGAGGAGGCGGCTTTGGTGGAGGCCGCATGGGAGGTGGCGGTGGCTTTGGAGGTTTTGGGGGTCCTGGAGGTTTTGGGGGTCCTGGAGGATACCCTGGAGGCATCCATGAAGTCTCCATCAACCAGAGCCTCCTGCAACCTCTCAATGTGAAAGTTGACCCGGAGATCCAGAGTGTGAAGTCACAGGAGCGGGAGCAGATCAAAACTCTTAACAACAAATTTGCTACCTTCATCGACAAGGTGAGTCATGAGACTCTGACTCCTTTTGGTGCTTAGGATGATCTGCTTGCAGTGCTAACTGAAAAGCAAACCACAGAGATTTGTTTCTGTCGGGGACCATCAATGTGATCTTACAAGCCCGAGTTATTAGCAATATCATAATGGGAAAGGTGCTGGCTTCGTGGGCTACACATCTTGCACAACAGTCTGCAATGAGGAGTTATTTGTGCCCTGCGTTTTATTGTTTTTGCCTAAATAAATAAAATTTATGGAAAATGCTGAAAATCATCAAAAATGTGATATAGATAAGTAAGAAACTGATGGGCACAGGCTATGGGACAGCAGGTTCTTGAAGGGATTGGTAAGACATCTTCTGAGATCGTCTTTCCTTCCGTAGAAGTTATTACTCTGCTGGATTCTGGGAAGCCGAATCTGAAATATCTGCTTGGGGACGAATGAAATTCCTGCCTCAAAGAGAAACAGTCTCAGTTTTGTGACCCATAAAGTCTTTATTGGTGTCACTTTGAAGTGTTACAGGGTTTTCTTCTATCTCAAGGCAGTTGAACTTAAGGAATTTACAAGGCTCTTAAACACCAGACTGAAGAGCCCTGCCTCCCTGTGCTCTCACATTCGTCACCCCTAGGAGCAGTGCCAGTGGATGCCTGCTTTTGGGTTTTCCCCAGAATTTATGGGACCTTTGCCTGAAATTAAACTAGAATGGGAGGGAAATGACCTGGAGTCTTGGGAACAGTGGTAAACAAACTGCTGGATGGTGAAGTAGAAAAAGAGTTCTGTGCATGGAGAATGTGCAATGTAATATTAGGCGTCTGTAGAGCTTTCCCATTGTGGAGGCAGGGACCTCTTAAGCTCTGTCTGGCATGACCCGGCCTCCTGTTCAGGAGGGTGATGCCTTGTAGACTTCTCTAGGTCCCGAAGGAAGGCAATCCAGAGCTCATGTCCTCTCTTTCTGACCATGGCAGGTGCGGTTCCTGGAGCAACAGAACCAGGTGTTGCAGACCAAATGGGAGTTGCTGCAGCAGATTAACGTCAGCTCTCGTTCCGCCAACCTGGACCCCATCTTCCAGGCGTACATTGGCCAACTGAAGAAATATGTGGATTCGCTCAGTGCAGAAAGGACCTCTCAAAATTCAGAGCTGGGCAACATGCAGGACCTCGTTGAGGATTATAAGAAGAGGTAGGTGGCAGAGTAAACACTGAGTGGAGATAAATATTGATCTGAGCTATCTGATCATTCTCTTAGCAAGCCGCTCATCTCCTAATTGCATTTGTGGTGATAAAGTGGAGAGGCATCAGGATCTTTATCAATTTTTGTGAGAAAAATATTTAGGACTTTAGAAATCATCTGTTTTACATGTTTGAGAGTTCATTTATAGGAAAGCATCCTCATTTAGGATATCATAGTTTCAATTTAGACAATTAAAGAGTGCTTAGTATTCCAAGAAAATCTTGTATTTTTTGGTGAATCCACTAGAAAAAAGAAAAGGAAAAATTAAACAAGATAGAACTAGTCTAACAGCTCTGTCCTTTGGGTCTCAACAGGTATGAGGATGAAATCAATAAGCGGACGGCTGCTGAGAATGATTTTGTGACACTCAAAAAGGTGAGCTAGAGAATGTCATGGTTGGGGTGGGAATGAGGGTGCTTCAGAAGCCTGTGCTCCAAACAGACAGGCTGGAAAACAACTCTGCTTGAAAAGAGAGTGGCCAGGGAAAAGAGTGGGCATGTTTATCCCTGGTTCTCTTGAAAAACAAAAGTGTTTCTGTAGTTCAATCTTCTGGAGATAATTTTCAAAGATGTTCAATTTGCTAGAACCTTTCTCATCAGTAACTTACTTAAAACCTTTATTGGATCATGAAAGATACGAGTACAGGGAGCACTTAATCCTCTAAAGAGCAGAGGAAAGAATGGGACTTCCCTCCTGAAAGAGGCTGCAGGTGGTGCCGACAAAGGTTAGAAGGCAAAAGTGTAGGTTTTCAGCCTGGTTCCTACAGAGGCTTTGGTATAAAGTCCAGAGAAATTCAGGAGAGATTGTAATAGACAGATAGGATGGGAGAGTTGGGAACTATTAAAAACCACAAAGGTCATGATGTCCCATAGTGTATCAAGCGAGAGAGAGAATGGTTAACAAAGCTTGGTCCTATCAGAGCTCTGATGGTGTGTGTGTGTGTGTGTGTGTGTGTGTGTGTGTATGCAGGGACCATGGGCATGGAGCCCCCAGGAGAGCAGGAGAGTGGACTTCATGCCCAGGAGGTCCCATGGTGCCTGGGATATTGGAGAGGAGCTAACAGGACTGGGTGGAGTGGAGTGCTGAGAGAGGGTGGGGCCCATACCCAGAAAGCTGCAAGGTTAGTGAGTGAGTGGGGGGCATGAGTGTTACCGGAAGCCCCTTACCTTTCTTACAGGACGTGGACAATACCTACATGGCCAAGGTGGAGCTGCAGTCCAAAGTAGATGTGCTGAGTCAGGAAATTGAGTTCATGAAAGCCCTCTTTGACGCGGTAAGGAGGCTGCTCCTGGATAGAACCTTACTTCCCCCTCTTCCCACCAAAGGAAAGTCATTCCCAATGGTTGAAGAGGTGGTATAGGTGGGGTTTATGAACTGGCTGACTTCAACTTGCCATCACTCCTTGGCACCAGGAGGTTTCTATAGTGTAGGTCTTGGAAGAGAGAAATTTTCTCTGATGTCACAGGAAATTAGGCTCAGGACAACTTCCCCATCCCCCAGCATTCATCTCCCTTTAGGAAGAGACCTGTCCTGTCCCTATCCTGATGTCTAGTATACTTTGGAGGTCAAATGTAACATATCTCTCTGCTCCCTGCCCAAGTGAACATACATGACTTCTGAAACAAGAAGCAAAATACAAGGCATTTGCCATCAACCAGCTTCTTTCTGGAGGCACTAAACAAAACTGCATAACTGGTGAAGGTGTTAAGTAGGAGGCTCAGAAATACAGACCCCTCTCCCACCATTCTCAGGACAACTTTGGCAGGGCCGAGGATCGGTGGTTACAGCACTTTAATTCCCATGCAGTGCGCTGAGTCTGAATACCAGGGAGGGGGTGCTGCCTCACTGGGCAAAGAAGCCATGGCCAGACCTCCCATGTGTTGCAGGAACTGAGCCAGACGCACCAGACTATCACTGACACCAATGTCGTTCTGTCCATGGACAACAACCGCAACCTGGACCTGCAAAGCATCATTGCCGAGGTCCAGAGCCAGTATGAGGAGATTGCCTTCAAGAGCAAGGCTGAGGCTGAGGCGTTGTACCAGAGCAAGGCAAGTACTAGGTGCTGAGGGAGAGCCACAGCTTCTTCTACCAGCCAGATACTGTATAAGATTGTTGGTGTTTTTATCTAATGGAAATTAGGCATCATTCCCCACAAAAAAATGTCCACAGTACCCCAAATGCCCCCAATTGAGGTTGGCATGGAGTCCTTCTGGGGGTGTGAGATGGTCCCCAACCTCCCACAAATGCAGCCATGACATCTGGCTTGGTTGACCCTCCCTGGACCAGTATCAGACTTTCCCCGGCTCAAGCCAAGCTTCCTCTCAGGTACAACTGTATTTCTCTTCCCATATAGTATGAGGAGCTCCAGGTTACTGCTGGGAAACATGGAGACAGCATGAAAGAGATCAAGATGGAGATCAATGAGCTGAACCGCATGATCCAGAGACTGAAAGGAGAGATTGAACATGTGAAGAAGCAGGTGGGGCCTGGCTCTGAGGACTGGTGCAGCTCCACTGGTTGAGTGGTGCTTTGGGTGGGAGGCTGTGTATGTATGTGCAAATGTGTGTGTGTGTGTGTGTGAGAGAGAGAGAGAGAGAGAGAGAGAGAGAGAGAGAGAGAGAGAGAGAGAGAGAGAGAGAGAGAGAGAGAGAGAGAGAGAGAGAGAGAGAATCTGAGATGTTCTAATCAGCATATGCTGATCCCAAATGCCTTGACTTTAACATAATTTAAGACTTATAAGAATTTTTTAGAGTGGCCTAGGAGACATTTAAAGCAAGGAGTAGTACAGGGAAGTAATTGTGCCCACTTTTTGATTGCTTACACCAGTGAAAGGGAATAATAACAAATAAAGCAAGAGGTTGTGGATTGTAGCCACAGCTTCCCATTGGGGCACAGCCCTGAGCACAGCTGGCTGCGTGGTGAAGGGCAGGGAGAGCAGGGAGTTGGCATAGGGCGGGACATTAGCTTTGGAAGGAATGATGTGGGGCACAGAATCTGCTCCATAAATAACAGGATTGGTGAAGCAGTCCACATCAGATGTTTCCATAATGATTCTGGCCCTGTGTTGTGAGGATCAAAGGCCTTCATGGGGAATTGATAAGGGTACAGTCAAAGGTGACTTGGGAAGACGATGCCCCCGAGACAGCAGCAAGTCTTAGCACAGTTGTTTGTAGCCTGTGTTAACTCTGAGGGAAGTCCACACTGCCTGGGCCAGCGATTCTGGCTTCCCATACCCTGAACACCTCTGTTCCCTCTCTGCCAGGCAGACTCCACTCTCTAGAGACACCTTTTCTCCTTCTCTCCTAGTGTAAGAATGTGCAAGACGCCATTGCAGATGCTGAGCAGAGGGGAGAGCACGCCACCAAAGATGCCAAGAACAAGCTCCTTGACCTGGAGGAGGCCCTGCAGCAGGCCCGGGAGGAGCTGGCCCGGCTGCTGCGTGACTACCAGGAGCTGATGAACACCAAGCTAGCCCTGGATGTGGAGATTGCCACCTACAGAAAGCTGCTGGAGGGCGAGGAGTACAGGTGAAGGGCACTGGGAGGGCTGAAGGGACACTGGCTACCCTTGCGTCTCTCTTAGAGCCAGGGCTGGAGGCAAAGGCAGAGAAAGAAAGGATGGAGCAGGGCCTTATGATGGCTGAGAGCAGAGATTCAGGACACAAAGCATTATTACACAGAGGTAGATTTATTGATATGAAATGACTAACAAGGTAGAGTAAGCTACTTTAAGCAATAAGTTAATTGCAGTCTTTTCTGAAAGAGAAAGCAAAATGCTGTGAAACCAGGTTAGTCCTTGACATTTTGAAACCTTGCTTTCTGGGTCTGCAGGGTGCATTGTGATCTGGAATAGGGAGATGATGGGTTGGGACATGCGGACTGGCTGGGGCATGCCCACCCAGAGCAGGCGCCAAACCTAATTCTTTGCAGGTTTCTGGAGGCATAAACAGAATCATTTGCTAACCTCCCTAAAGAGAACCTTTCTCTCCAATGGGTTTAGAAAAGTTTGTTAGTGCTATTAGCATCCCCAGTGATTTAATCTGGCTATAAGCAACTGGAGGGGGACAGCTGCCTGGGCCCCCAGTGAGCCAGTGTGACAGAGAGGGAGCTGCTGGCTCAGGCTGCTGCTCTGTGCCTGTCTGTGAAGCCAGGTCTCCTACCTCCAGCTTGCAGAGGCAGTGGGAAAGATTCCAGATGCAGCAGAAGTTGAGACAGAGAGTGAAACTGGGAGTTGCAGTTCTTTCTGACTGAATATTCACACAGTGCAACCTCCTTTCAAAATTTCTGGCAAGGCTTGGATTTTGATAGCAGACTCCCTAAAATGGATTTTTAAAAATGGGATGCAAAATTTGCCTTTTGATCACTTTTATCAGAGCAGAAAATTGAGATGGATTGGGATGCCAGGCAGTGTGGAAACGTGGGCTGGTCCCATCTCTGTGATCTGGCAGCCCAGAAGAGGTGGGCTCTCTAAGGCTCTGGGGGCTGATGTTAGAGACTCATTGCACATTTGTAGGTGGCACTTGGGAAGCACCATGTATGCAGAACCTAAGTGCTCTGCCCTGAGTCCTTTTCTCTCTCTCCCTTAAAGGATGTCTGGAGACCTCAGCAACAACGTGACTGTGTGTAAGTGGGTGCTGTCCTATGGGTGGTGTGCTGGGTGGAGGCAGGCTGAGGCAGTCAGAACTTTTTATGGTAACACTGTCTTTCTCTGCAGCTGTGACAAGCAGCACTGTGTCTTCCAACGTGGCAGCCAAAGCCGGTTATGGAGGCCATGGTTCTGGAGGTAGAGGATATGGTTCTGGAGGAGGAGGAGGAGGAGGAGGAGGAGGATACAGCTCTGGAAGCAGCAGAGGGTCCGGCTCCAGAAGTGGCGGTGGAGGGGGCTACGGCTCTGGCTCCGGAGGAGGATATGGTTCTGGAGGAGGCTCCAGAGGAGGCTCTGGAGGAGGATATGGTTCTGGAGGAGGCTCAAGAGGAGGCTCTGGAGGAGGTTACGGCTCTGGAGGAGGCTCCAGAGGAGGCTCTGGCTCTGGAGGAGGTTATGGCTCTGGAGGAGGCTCTAGAGGAGGCTCAGGAGGGGGATATGGCTCTGGAGGTGGCTCTAAAATGGGAGGGGGAGGTTCTCAGAAGGCTGGCTCCGGTGAAGGTTATGGTTCCAATGTGAGCTTCTCTTTTACATAAAGATGGAATCTTACTCTTGAGTCTCCCACTCCAAAATGTAGAAGCTTGCCTCTGTACATCTAATTGACAACAAATCAAACCTTGTCATCCACCTCTGATAGCATTTTGGAGGAAAGGGATGCCCACATAGAAATTTTGAAATATCTCTTCTCCAAATAAATTAGTTGAAGCCAGTGACACCCTCTGTCCCCTGGGGAAGAATCTGCATTGCCTAGGTTTGTGCTTCCAGCCATCCTCCCACTCCCGGGCCCCACTTGCATTGCCCATTTGGTGGTCCTCCCCCCCCACCCCCACAAATTCTGTTGAGGACCCATTTCAAAGCCTGCACCTTTCCCCTGGCAGTGCCCCCAGGGAAACATGTTTCTGTGTATATAGCCTGTTTTGCTGGCTCTGCATCTAAAGTACTGTGGTCTTGGTGTCTGCACAATAAACTTCATTTGCAACTCATGGCATGTGATGTGTGTTTCATGTCAAGCCTTGGCAGAAGTGGGTAACCAGAAGCTATTACTCACTGATGACTGACTTAAGACACCAGAAAATGGAGAGATTTGGAAGGGGTAAGGAAGAGGCTTCCTGGGGAGGAACGTGCTGCCCCATGGCAGTGTGGCTGTAAGAGGCCAAAAGAGTTTTCCTTCTAGAAGTCTTCAAGGACAGTGATGAAGTCTAGCCCTGAGGTCAGGGGACGAGTGTGATGTTCTCAAAAAGTATTTTTCAGACTTGGGCACTGCCATATTGCCAGGAAGTCGATAGGGGGATTTGTGGAAAATTCTCTTTTCCAGAAAAAGCCATGCTTCTTAAGCATTTTCCACAGACTCCCCCCCCCCTTTCTGAGACCCCTTCTCTTCAGGGCAAACCAGCTGAGCTCCCAAGGCTTCCATCCAGGCTGTCTGCAGCTCTGGGCTTCCAGGGCAGTTCCCTCAGCCTTTCTAGGTAACAGGCTCTCTATGTGCCTGTAGTCCTATGTACTTCCCTTGGCTATTTTGAGGGTACCAATACTCACAGGATATTGCATTCCACAGGGAGCTTACACTCCAGTTAGGGGATGGATGAGAAATTTACAAATAACTATTAATATAAGAGCTATTTTGAGAGCAGAAGTGGTGCATTAAAATCACATGGGAACAGTCAAAAACACCTGTTGTTACTACTTCTATTCAGTATCATACTAGAATTCCTAAACAGTGCAATAATGCAAGAAAAAGAAATAAAAGCATACAGATTGGAAGGAGGAAATAAAACTAACTTTTTTCATATATGATGTTATTGTTTATGTAAAAGATCTCAAAGATTCTACACAAAGCTACTACAACTAACACATGAGCTTAGCAATGTTACAGGCTACAAATTAGCAATAAACAGTTGGAAATTAAAATTAATAAGGCAGTATCATTTACAATAGCACCATGAAAGCATGACATACTTAGATATATAGGTAAAAAATTTTCCACTAGGACTCCCAGGCAGAGAAAGGGAGGGAACCATGAGAGGGAGTGTGTCCCAACTATTCTGCAACATCATCAGAATATAAATATTTAGCCCAGTTCCCTATGGAAATAGAGCTTGTAAAACCCTTCTGTTTGCATCCATCTATTTTTTAAAGCCCAGGATCTGACAATTCAATTGCCAGTTTGGGAGGAAGATGGGCAGAGGCCCTGGAGGGAGGGGCATGACCCAGATTCCAGACTAGTCTCTTGGGGCTCTTAGGAGGGAAAGGAGAATCTCTTCCTCGAACTGGCCCCTCACTCCATAACCTGCTTACAGCCAGATCTCTTTCCAGCCCCAGGCCTGATCCTCAGGTTAATCCACAGGCTGGTTTTGCTTGGGGTCTGACATGAAAGTAACATGTGTCTGAGTAGGTCTGAAAAGAAGGGTTGTGTTGCCGTGTGGTAGGAGTGAGGAGCTATGAGCCAAAGGAAACACACCACTGACAGTCTCAGAAATGCAGGTAGTTGGAAGCAAAAGCTGCCACCTTGCCTGCCTTGCCTTCTTTCCCCTCAGACAGTTTTCAGAAGGCTCACCATTCCTGAAGTCTCCAGTGCATGAATCAGGGGTGGAGCCCACTTGGGGTCTTACCTGTTTTCTGTTTTCTGATTTTCCTAAATCAGAGGTTCGAATTCACTGACTGCTCACCCGCCTTTCCAACAATGGGGATTGTCAGTCTTTGTCATGCTAATGTGTGTGTATGTTAGCTAATTGTGGTTTCAATAACATTTTTTGATGACTAGTGATGTTCAACATTTTTCCCTGTGTTTACTGGCCATTTGCACATCATTTGGGGAATGTCTGTTCAAATCTTGTGTAGATTTTTAGTGGGTGGCTTGACCTACTGAATTGCAGGAGTTCATTAGATATTCTGGATAACAGTCCTTTGTCGAATACATGTATTGGGAATATTTCCCCCCAGTGCATGGATCATCTTTTTATTTTTCTGAATGACATCTAGCAAACAGCAACAGTTTTTAATGTTGATGAATTTCAGTTTATCAATACTTCAAAATATTTTGGGCTTTTGGTGTTCTATCTAAGATAACTTTGCCTGCCTAGTGGTCACAAATACTTTCTCCTGAAATTAAAACCTAGAAGGAAAAGGGAAAGTAATAAAGAGGGTTGCACCATCATATTCTGCCTCTGCCTGGGAGCCCACAGTCCCTCCTCCTGTCATGTTTGTCACAGTTAATCTCTTCAGCCTTGACTTGGCTGTCACCTTCACCCTTTAGTTTTCTGTGACGCCCTCTTTCCCAGCCTTCACATCTAGTTGGGTTCCCCAATGTCTCTGTAAAGACTGCCCTCTGTCTCTGCTCTCTGCTTCCTCTTAAACCTGCTTGAAGTTCATCACCTCAGCAGGGCTCTCAGTCCATGTCTACTTGATAATTATGGATTCAACTCAACATTTATGTATCAACGTATAGAGTCAGTCAGGCTTGATTCAAATCCTATTTATAGTACTAAACCAATTGCATCATTTGGGTAAAATGCTTAATCTTTTTAAACTTAGTTTTCACTTTTAAAAAGTGAAAGTGAAGCAGGGGATTTCCCAGGGGTGAGGATGGCGGAGCCCCTAGCACTAGGACACTTGCATGCACAACTCCAGGAGACCAGGTCTAATTTTATTGAGGAAATGCAGCGGTATTTATAGCGGAGATGGCCAATCATGGAACACCATCTTAGGGGAGCCAATGAAAGGTTGGGGTACTGTGTACGTGGCTGTAGGAGGGGCTCAGGCAGGCGTTGCCATCTTCCTGGTGTGCCAGAAAGATCTGAACTGCTGGAGTGCGCTCACAGCATTGCATCAGCTGCTGCATCGAGGCAAAACCTCCTGTGCACTACCTACATGAAAGTACTCATAGAGCTGCTGTAAGGAGTAAATGAGATTGCTGCCAGAAAAGAAGACATGGGCTGAAACATTTATCTTTGTAAAACACCAATGGTAAAAATTAACATTTATTTTCATTCTCTTGAATGGTTTATATATCACCCTGGTTAAGTGGCAAGGACAGGTGTCATTATCACTCTATTTGACAGATGATAAAAACTGAGGCTGAGAAGCCCATAGATAAAAGACCACAGGAAGCAGTGAAGTCAGAATTAAAAAAAATCAAGGCTATGATCTTACAACCCGAACCATTCCCACTATACTCCACTCTATTTTCCTCCTCTTCCTGGATCTTTCCCGGGATGGGATTTTGAGGTGTTCATACAATAGGTGGGGGCTGCTACTGAGGACCGGCTGAGCAGGCAGGGTACAAGATTACAGGAGCAGGGGGCGGGGGACTGCATCCCAGCTTCTCTGCTTGGTCTAGAAAAGGAGACCACCTGAGAGAGTGACTGGGTCCTGCCAATGCACGTGCACATGCACAGTTGTACACAGTGACTTTGGCCAGACCTGCAGCTTTAGTGGGAAGAAGAGGTTGAAGGGCCTGAGATGGAACTGCTAGTCAGTGTGGGCCAGCATTATCCTGGCCTGGGTGAAAGATTGTGAGAAGAGCTTTGATCCAGAATATTCCCTCAGGAAGCTGCCCTCATAGGTAGGGAGTGACCAAGAAGGGATCAGGGGCCTTGAACCATCTGAGTTTCTAAAGGAAGGGCTGCTCTCACCTCCCTGCAGAACTTGGCTGCTGATGACTTTAGACTTGGAAAAATAGAGAGAACATTAAAATATTTAGCTTTAGTCAGTTTTTAATAAGAATATAACTATGCTCATACGATATCTCTAGTCTTATTTGTAAACCTTTCATTCTGTGCCTTGAATTTAGTGGTCTTGCTGCTTATTCAATTTTGATTTCTCCTTTTCTCACTTAATATTAAAACATAAACAAATCCTGTAATCATTTTATTAACTATATCCATTGATGGACATAGTTTATTTAATCTCTATTCTTTTTTGGACATTGGTTTTGGGAAAAAGGTTTTTTTTGGTAGGGAGGCAGAAGCAATTTCCACGAACTAGAGAAAACTCCATTGCAGCGGTCTCTCTGAATCACCACTCTCTCTTGGTAACAGTTTCTACTTCATCAGTTTCATTATCCTAAAGCTTCTAAGACAGCGGTTGCCAACCTTTCAGATCTCACGGACCACCAGTGGTCTGCAGACCACCGGTTGGCGACCGTTGTTCTAGGAGACGTATCTTGAGTTTCAGTACCAATCTGGTAGAAACTAAAAATGTTGAAATATGAACAATCTCAGAAAACACCCTACCTGAAAGTTCTGTGTGTATAAATGCATATATGTTGTATTGCTGAGGCCAGCTGATAGTTGATATATAAATGATAATAAGCAAACACTGCTAACGAAGCAACAATTATTCGACCTATTTCCCAAGTAGATGGTGTTATTTATTTTCCTGTCACTTTCAGGGAGCCAAACCCATGAACCTATCCTTGGCTCACTGCCAACTCCAGGAACTATATGCAGGGAGCCTTCCACACTCCAATAAGGAAACACCTCAGTGTTACTCACTCCTCTTGAGCAGGCAGGTCTACGGCTTGAAGTGCCAGAGTAGAAGATGTGGCAGTGGCTCAGCCATCCCACCAGGAGGGTGCTGGAGATGGGCAGGAAGCTCACTGTTGTTCCAAAAGAGCAGTGGCTGCTGCCAAAGCTATGCTGGGTGGGGGAGGCTGCAGGAGCTGGAGTCTCCTTAGTCACGGCAGGAGCAGAAGCATCTCTGCCAGTGTACCCAAGCTTGTTGGAGCCTTTGAGCGTGAAGATTGACCCTAAGGCCCAGGAGGCGAAGCAGCAGGAGTGGGAGCAGATAAAGAACCTTAACACTTTTGAGAACATTAAGAATCTTCATTGACAAGGTGAGTGCTGATGCCTGGAGACCAGACAGCCAGGCCTGGTAACTCCAGGGAGCTGCAGACAAGACCTTTCTGCCACAATGGAAATGTGGCTAGCGGCTACCCTGTTGGACAGTGCAAGTCTACATTACCTGAGGTCAATTAGTTAAGTCCCTGTCTCTTAAAGCTGGCCCTGGTGGAAGGTGCCCACTTGGTGTTTCATGTTCTCCAAATCTCCCCAGGAGACTGGATCTGAACCTCAGTGACTTGTCAAACTTGGGGCCTTGCAGTCCTGCCTGAAGTAAAGGTGATCCCTCCTGCAGGAACAGTACATTGGAATGGGATGAGAGGTCCAGTTTGAAAGAAGTCAGAATGGTCAGTGGGTGTCTTGTAAGGGACACTTTAAGACACTGGCAGATGGTTTCTTCCCCGTAAGTTGCCATGTCATTCTGAGTCCAGGTGTTTCTTTCTGAGCAAACTGGCATTTTTGCTTCCAAAGCCAGAGAATGGAGACTACTAGAATCAGATAGTGCCAGTTAATGGGCTGTGGAAAAGGAGTGGAGAGTGGAGCCAATGCAAATGACTTGGCCAGGTGATTTTCAAATTCCATTGGTCAGGGCTGGGAGTGGGGAGTGATGTCCATAGCCTTGAGAAATCACAACATTCTAGTCCTACCAACAAAAGAAAGCCAGATTTCTTATACTAGCTACCCCAAACAATCTGCTCTTGGACCAACCTTGGATAGAGGTTTATTCTGAAAAGCCTTGGGGAAAATGGGGGTCAGGAAGGCTGCATCAATAGGATTTGCATCAATGAGATGCTCAGGATTGTCCAGGAAGAAAGCTCTAGTTCTGCCTACCCCCACTTTCCTCAGGGTGGCTCTTCCTTAGGGAAAGTCAGCTATGCATGAACACTGTTGTAAGGACTTCGAGCTGGGAAAAATGAGGAGAAGCCAGTAAGGAGTACAGTAGAATTGATGACTAGGCCCAAAGCTCTGGATTCGGGCAGACTTACTGGTGTAGCCAGTGCATTGAGGAACAGTGTCCTTTCATGGTGACTATAGTTGATAACACTGTATCGTATAATTAAAATTTGCTGAGAGTAGAACTTAAGTATTCTCTCTCACACACATACAGGGTAAATATGTAAAGGTATGGACATGATTAACTACTTTCACAATGTGGTCTTTAAATATATTATAACTTTATTTGTGCATTATATCTCAATAAAGCTTAAAAAAAAAAAAGAAGAGATGGGAAATTGTATGGGGTTCCTGCTTGATTAAAGCTCTTTCTTGGGCCCTAACCGGTTTGGCTCAGTGGATGTAGCATTGGCCTGCAGCCTGAAGGGTCCCAGGTTCGATTCCAGTCAAGGGCATGTACCTTCATTGCAGGCACATCCCAAGTAGGGGGTGTGCAGGAGGCAGCTGATTGATGCTTCTCTCTCATCAATGTTTCTAACTCTCTATCCCTCTCCCTTCCTCTCTGTAAAAAATCAATAAAATATATTAAAAACAACACAAACTCTTGCTTGGGGAAAAAACTAAACTGTGTTCTTCCTCTTTGGGCCTCAGAGGACGGCTGTGCTGTGAGAGGGCATGGGCATGCCGGGCATGAGGTTTGCTGTAGGAAGAAATGTCTCCAGATTTTTATCAGGAAGGTGCTCAACAGATTCAAGGTGCACATTATCAATTAATTCTTCTCTTTTACTCCTGTTGCTGCTCTTCCTTGCAACACCATGAATATGGTGAGAAAGGTGAGGACAGGGTACGTTTTGTCTGCACCAAACAGTTGTGGTTATTTGTAAAAGAAAGTTCCAGAGTGTTATTTTGCTGGCTCATTGAGTCTCTATCTGACATCCCCTCTTCCCAAATGATGTAGGCCAGTGATTCTCAAGCTTTCATGGGAGTCAATCAAGCAGGGAAATTGGTAACCACATGAAAGCCCAGACCCAATCTGCATTAAGAAACCTGGATCCCGTGTTCTTTATGATCTTCCAAGCGATTGATTCTAATACCTCTAGAGTATGAGCACCACTGCTCTAAGCAATTGGCCAAATACACATAACTGAAATTTCTCAAATAATAGGCCCAAAACAACCTCTACCATAGCATTTTGGGAATTAATATCACACTGGAATCACTTATCCCTCTGCCAGGTGAACAAGGATTTCTCCCGTCCATCAAGCTGTGCCCTGGAAGTCCTTGGAATTCCTGTTTGCAGGTGTGGTCCCTGGAGCTGAAGAACCAGGTCCTGGAGACGAAGTGGAAGCTGCTGCAGCAGCTGATGTCAGTATCTGCAGCACTAGCCTGCAGTCTGTCTTAAAAGGCTACATCAGCCACCTCAGGGGGCAGGTGGACCACATCACAGCAGAGAAGATCAGGCAGCAGGCAGAGTTGACAAACACCCAGGATTCCGTGGAGTATGAAAGAAAGAAGTGAGTGAGCAGGTGAAGGCAGGACAGTGGTATTCAGCCCCAATACCCAGACCTGCTGCCTGCTAGGTCTAGGTCAGAAAGAAGTGTTATGGCATAGAACTGGACTTTTTTTTTTGTGGGGATCTTTGTTTTCTTCTTGTGAATCTGTCTGTGGATGTTCCTTTAGGGTGTAGGAGAACAGAGAAAAGAGAATATCTTAGACATAACAGTCTTCTTATCTATTGAATCACACCAGATATGAAGCAGAAATCCATAATAGGACCAATGCTCAGAATGACTGTGGTGCTGAAGAAGGGGAGAGGCAGGGGCTTTCTCTCCAGATCTTAGCACAGGCTCTCCTCACCCTGCTCTGTGCTGGCCCAGCCTCCTCAGTGTGATGAATCCCCAGCCCCAGTTAACCTTCCAGCCAGTACTGTACTGAGTGCAAGAAGAATGAAGGCAACTCTGATTTCTGGCTCAGAAGTCTTGTTTTTAACTTCTTAAGAATATCACCACTAGGTTGCATATTTACTTGGCATTGTTCTCACTCTTAGTTTTCTAGATGTTTTTGGAGGTGCTCTATTGATGCTACTCTCCCTGTGGCATCCTGACATGCAGATAAAGCTTTTCCAGCCCATGAGGCCCACTGCCTCTTTTCTTTCAGGATGCTGACAATGTGTGCTTGGTCATGGAGGACCTCAGGGCCAAAGTGATGCCCTATAGTAGGAGATTGAATTCCTCCAAATCTTCTATGTGGTTGAGTTTAGGGGATGTCTAAGCTCCCTGAGAGCCCTGGGATGCCTGGAAGACCAAGGAAGAGGGAGAAGGTTCCCTGAGCTGCCTCTGAGCTTCCACGTGGCTGGTAGTGAGGTAGCACTGGGAACTCCAAAAGTTGAGTGCTCTTGCCCAAGGACTGATCCATGCCCTGCTGCACAGGATCTGGCCCAAGTGCAGTAGACAGCCAAGGAAACTCATGTGGTCCTCTCGATGGACAACAACTCACACCTAGACCTTAATAGCATCTTGGTACCAGACCAAGATGCCCACCTGGAGAAGTGCCTTTTCCTGGTTCTGGGCCCAGGATCTCCAGGTTACTGCCTGGAGAAAGGATGGTGACCTCAAAGTGATTAAAATGAAGGTCATTGAGCTGAACCAAGCCATCCAGAGACTTCAAGCAGAAATTGCCAACCTCAAGAACCAGATGGGACACCTAGTTAAAACCTTTGTTACAACTAGGGGGTGGTGGTGATGTTATGATAGATTTCCCCCCCTACTTTTCTGTATTCTCACACCTTCCACAACGGGCAAGAGAGAAGCTCAGCTAGGTACATGTAGGTACCTGGTCTCTTGTGCCTCCTTTACTGCCTGCAATTGGCCCTTGGCAGAGCACTGCCCTGCAAGACACTATCATAGAGGTCCAGAGTAGAAGGGTGAGGTAGCCCATAAAGATGCCAAGGCCAAGCGGGCTGAGGTAGAGGCTACTCTGCAGCAGTAGAAGGAGCATCTGGCCTGACTTCTGTGAGACTACTAGGAGCTTCTGGGAGCCAAGTTGTCCCTGGACATGAAGATAACCATCTACTGCAGGCTGCTAGAGGGCAAGGAGAGCAGGTGGGGGACCCAGAGGCTACAGAACAGGCAAGTGTCCATCAGTAGTGACCCTGCAACAGCATTCCTATCTGTGTGATGGGACAATTAATTAATGCATTCATTATTTCTGAAATGACACCTGAGTTTTGTCAGTGGTAGTAGGATGTGTGTCCAGTTAGGGCCTTTGTCCAAAGTATACATGATTAGCATTGATGACCCTGTATCCTGGATCCTGGCTCTCCTCCACACTTTCTAGTCCTCTGGACCAGAGAGGAAAGTGGATAGATTTCCCTTCCATTGAGAAAGACAGAAAAATAAGGCATAGCCTTTCTTAACTTTGCCCAGTCCAGCATGAATGGACTGAGCCCCGGCTGAGGAAAGGGTACAGAGGGACTTGAGAGCTAAGGGGGCCAGGCAGCAAGAGCAGTGTTGGAGTCTGGGAACAGTGGTATTGACCTCACTGTGTTGGGAGCATGGGCCCTTGTTATTCCCAGTGGGAGCTGATGCAATTCTGGGACCCAGGTGTTTTCCAGAGTGAAACTGAATTACAAATTATGTATGGATCAGATCTAGGATATCTTCCTTCTGGAATTTATCCTCCTCTGAATCTGGGTCAGAGGATTTATTGATTATTCTAATTGTTTTCATGCCAACAGGCTCTCCGGAGAAGTTGTCAGCAATGTGAGCTACTGTGAATAACAGGGGGTTCTTCTTCACTGGCCAGTCAGGAGTCATCCTTCCCCTTGCCTGAGCTAAGGAGAGAGAAGCCCTCTGCTAGGAGGCAATGGCCTGGGGCCCTGGCCTCACTCTGCAGACACTGGCTATGTGGTCTTAATCACTTTGTCTTGTGGCCCCATAGAGGGATTTGAATAGGAAGTTCCAAGGTTTCCATTGTACCTATGATCCCATGCTCACCTCCAGGCAGCCAGGACCCCCTGAGTTCTGTGGTGGAGAGGTGGTCCAGATGGATGGATGGTGTGGAAGGCACTGTTTTTTTTTTTTTGTTTTTTTTTTTTAAATAGGACATTTCAGGAAGATGCCCCCTAGTGCCATGTGTGTTCAGGGACCTAGAAAGCATGTGGGGATTCCTATAGCTATTCTGATCCTCCCTCTCTGTCTCCCCACAGTGGTGGTGCCAAGTACAGTCCCCACTTCCAATATAACCATGACCGGCTTTAGCTCAGAGGACAGAGTCTCTGTGAGAGGAGATAGATCCCTATCCTGAAAATTCAGTCTGCAGCCAGGCCTGTGGGCTCTGCAGGGACAGGAGGGGCTTCCAAGGACCCAGACGTCAAGTTGGGAATTCTGGAAACACTGGTTCTGGTGAGGGAAATGAAGAGTCAAGTTAAACAAGAAACCAGGGCCCCAGCTCAGGGCAAAGAAACTTGTAGGTTTCCCTCCCAGAGGCAAGGGTGAGTCTCTGGCCCCAATCTGGTGGCATCTATCAACTTGAGTATTTCACACAGCACCTTTGGCAATTTGGAGACAGGCTCCTGGGTCAAAACAAGTTCTTTTTTTTTTTTTTCATACATCCGAAGGTTGGGGCCGCGTGAAACCCTTCACATGCAGTCTCAATGGGCCGATAGGGCTGTCAGGCACCTTTTCCCTGCTTGGCCCTGCACCTCTGTAATGTTCTTAGTCCAACTGTCCCCTTCTGTGGGGCAGACACCAAAGTTCTCCTCTATCTCAGTCCTGAAGCACAGGTATACACACCTCCCTTTGTATGATCACTATCAGTTCTGTTATCTGCCTTCATGGGTGTCAGTCATTATACTCATAATCTGCAGCCATAGGTTATCAAGAACTTGATCCAATTTGATTTTCTAAAGCCCCATGTAATCCACTCTGAGGTATTAGGACTCCACCTCCCATAGATTCACAGAACCTGGGTGAATCTATGGGGAAGACATCTCTCCACCACGGACTCAGCGACCCTGACCGCCTGAAGGTGAGCATAGGATCTTAGATGCAAAGGGAACCTTGGAACTTTCTACTCAAATCCCCTCCATGAGGATACAAGAAGAAACTTGTCCAAGACCACACAGCCAGTGCCCACAGACTGAGGCCAGAGCCCCAGGCTTCCACCATAGAGAGGAGGGGAGAGAGAGGCCTATGGGGATCTGGAGGGTGTAGGCGTGCCAGCCTGGCCCTACCTGTTTTCCTCATCCTGGGAAAGCCAGTGTGCATCATTCACCTGAAAACAAATTGAGAGGGGGCTGGGTTCACGTGCCTCCCCTTCTCCAGGATGAGGATAGAAATGGAAGAGAAGCAAATATGTGTTAGGACCACACTTCTGATGGAGTTCAATTTGAAATAAATGTCCAGTATGACCTGCTGAGCTACAAGGGCCATCAAGAGAGCCCTGGGGCCCTACTCTTCATGGAGAAGATATTGTGTCCTGTTTCTTCATTGGAAATTCATCCATTTGGGAACACGTATGCACTGACCAGGTAGGCCATGAATATTGTTCACTCCCACTTGTCGTCCTGCAAGACACATACATACACATACACACACACTCACTCGCTATTCTCCCCACTCAGTTATCTTGCTGGTGGAAGGGCATGTCATTTCTATTAGCTTTGGGAAGTAGGCAAAAATGACTCTTACCTTTTCTCTTTATTGGGGAAGGTGCATTTTTAAAATAATTAACTTCAGGTTCTTGAGCTCTACTTGGCACCCCGCTGGAATCATTATTGCCTAATTAAGGGGTAACAGTGTGGCTATTGTTGTTATAAGGATTATTATCAGGTAAATATGTTTAGTGGAATCAGCAGCCTAAGGGCTCAGGCTGGGAGGGCAACTCTGCTGTTTTGCCTCCAGCTTCACCCAGAAAGCAGTTCCAGCCCAACACACCATGGAGTCCTGTGGTGCTGGATTGGGAGGGGTAATCAGTTCCCTGTCATGAGCACTTAGAGGAGAGAAGGTGGCCAGGGAGGGGATGGACATAGCTATTTGTCTGAGCCAGCCCTAAGCTCATTCAGTAATCATTAATTAACCACCTACTATGTGCCAGACTCTGTTCTCGACACAGGTACAAAAGGTGACCTATACCTTTGTCTACTGAGAAGGAAGGCCAGTGAATGTGCAATCAGAGCACAGTGATGTAAGTGCTACCTCTGGCATAGCAGGAGCAAGGGCCAGACCAGGTAGATGGGGAGACTTCCTGATGAAGAGCCTTGGAAGCTGACACCTGAACATGGAAAAATGAGGAGGAGTTAGCGTGGGTAGGGAGTGTTTTAGATAGGGGTGCTCTATCCCCTGTGAGGAAGCCACACCCAAAGTAGGTGGTCAATAACTATAGGCTGACTAAATGAAAAGGAGGTTGACAAGATGGCTCTTAGGGTTCTTTTAAGGAAGTGAGACCTGGCAAAGCTTGGAGAGAAAAATAGCAGGAGAGGTAGGTTGGCCAGATCTTGAGATGAGAGCTTTTCTGGATAGGCTGACCAACTTGTTGGGTTTTCCTGAGAGGGAGGTAAATGGGGGACATTTGTAATACTATCAACAATTAAAAAGAACTCTGAAAGTCTCACATCCTGAGAACCCACTTAGACCCAGGCAAACCAGGATGGTTGGTCATCCTGCTGCTGTATTATCTCAAGAGATTTGGACCCCATTGTGTAGTTTTAAACAGTGAATGGATGATACAGGGACAAGGGTGCTTACCTAGCAGGCAAAGTGTTCCCAAGCCTGCTGTTCATTCCCCAGTGTCCTTTCTCCTCTCTTGCTACTGAAATAGAAACTGTAGATGAGACCTGGATACCCACCTAAAGACTACATTTCCAAATAATTCTGACCATGAAACTAAGTTCTGGACAATGGAATGTGAGCTGAAATTATTTAATGCTCCTGACTGTAAGCTTAAAAGGCAGAGTCCCTGAGAGTGGGTTCAGGCTCCAAAGAAAAAAGTGTGAGGAAGGATTAGAAATTCTATAATCTCAGGCCCTGCCCCAGACATTTTGAATAATAACCTATACTCGGGGAAATTGATTATTTTTTAAAGAAAATTGCAGACCGCAGTGGTTAAGCGCATGAGTTCTACAGTGGACTGCCTGGCTTCCATTCCTGGTGCCCAGCTGTGTGACCTTGTCCAAGTAACTTAACCTCTCTGTGCCTCAGTTACTTTACCTGTAAAAATGTGTTAATTGTACCTCCCTGATAGGGTGAAGATTAATAAGGACTTACCTGGTGTTGAATCTCCCCCCTTCCCCCCCTTGGAGAGCAGTGGTAGAATGTGAAATGTAATGGCCCACTATTTTTAAGTCACTTGAGAAAGTTTTAAACACAGAGCCTAAGGTTTCTGTCCTTAGGGAGGATGATTCCAGGGGGCTGCTAAGAGCCTTTTGTACCCTCCAAGACTTCCTGAGAATCCATCACCCCATGAATCTGGGCTGTGGGTAAAGAGGACTAGAGGGAGGATGGGACTTATCCTCAAGAAACTTCTGGGCTACTGGGGAAGATTGGCACACACATGGAACACAGGTACAGACTCTCAATGAGTGCAGAGAAGTGGTGTAATTTGGGGAGGATGGGCAGATAGGAGTGGCTGGATTGACAAGTGACCAGAGGTTTCTAGGGTGCCTTGTAGTAGGTTTGCAAGGAGGAGAGACCAGGGTGAAAAAGGGGAAGTTAAGGTCATGTGGGATGAGGTGCTAGCTGCACGCTAACATTCACACAGCACGCTGCTGAGCTAGCTGGCCTTCACCACGTGAACACCTGTTTTCAGCCCTTAGGGAGCAATCTGAAGGCCTGGGACGGCAGTTTGCAGTTCTGCAGAGACACAGGTATGACTCACATCTCCCTTGACTCTGGTGTGCGCAAAGAGCCAATTAGGGAGTGATTCTGGATGGAACAATCAGCATCGTCATCACAGCATAGCTTTGTTGGGCTTAACTCGTGCCTTAGGGAGAAACTGAAAAGGGACAAATCCTTCGTGTCTAATGTAAAAATTCTGAAAAGATTGCCAAGTGCTATTGCTGGTAGCAAAATTGAGACTAAGAAAATGATTATCTTTAATTTAAAATAGCTATTTTATATTAAAAAAAGAAGGGAAGGTTGAATTTGGCAATTGTTTGATACGACAGTATTAGAGTAATGCTATTGTGTTATAAGATACAATACTAGAGGCCCGGTGCATGAAATTCATGTACTGGGGGGGGGGGGGCGTCCCTCAGCCTGGCCTGCATCCTCTTGTAGTCCAGGACCTCTCAGGAGATATCTGCCTGCTTAGGCTGGTTCCCGATAGTTGGAAATCCCTCTCGCAGTCTAGGACCCCTTGTTCCTTACCACCCGCCTGCTTGCTGCTCCTTACCACTCGGTTTGCTGCTCCTTAGTGTTGCCACAGAGGCAGGAGAGGCTCCTGCCATCACCACTGTGCTCACCAGCTGTGAGCCCTATCTTGTCTGTGGGCCAACTGTTCTCTTCCTTCTCATTTAGGGCAAGCAGCATGTGAGGGCAGAGCACGCTGCCGTGGAACACAGAGGACTGCCCAGAGTTGAGGGGAGTAGCCGGGCCCTCAGGGTGTGAGGTGGACACAAAAAATGCTATCTCACCCAATTGTGGGGTGTGCTGGCCTTCATCTGCCTGACCCCACCCAGGGAGGGACCGAGCAGGGTGTCTGCCTCTCCACTCTCCATCCTTCCATCTGTGACACCTGTCTCCCTTGCCAGGCCTCCCCCAAAGTGAGTTCAGCTCAATCTCTGAATGTAAAAGGGCATGGAGGGGGGGCCTCCACTCCAGTGCCCCCTGATTCCCAGCAACAGGACCTGATTTCAGGATGGTGGCCACAGCTGCAGAACATAGATCTGTTTCAAGAAAAGTTGGGAATGCAAACTTTCATATGAGCCCCTATTCCAAAAGATGACAGTTTATTCACATTGTGGCAAAGACACCTTCAAGAGTAATGTAAGTGGGTAAAGTCAGGGCCAACCCGGGCCATTTCTTCCTCCAATCTCTCTGAGGTGCGTGGACAGAACCAAGTCCCAGCTCTTCGCAGGACACTTCCGGAGTTTTTTTAAGCCTAAAGGGCAGTAGTCTGTCTCCATACTTATTCTTTGGGATTTTTTCATTGTCAGATAAAAGAATATGTACATTGGGGCAATCCTCTCAAGATATAATATTCCAGTTGCACCCATGGGATGACGACAGCACCCCTCAGAGGGAGAGAGCCAACAGATGGGGAGCAGGGAATCCTGAAAACCAAAGCAATGACAGAGATGCTAAGCCTTTCCTTCACGCATCTGACACCCCTTCTCAGGTGGCCTGCAGGCCAGGCATCTGTTGGACCTTTATCACTTGATGTCCTGTCAGGCTGCCCAGGGTCTTGCTAGGCAGTGTGCAGGGCTGCCTGGGCCCAGGGGGGAGTCGCCCTCCCCACTCCCCCCCCTCCCCCCAGCCACTCCTGGTACAGATCCTGCACATGGGTGCTGGTCTCTGGGGGCTACACGGGATGGCAGCATAGATGCCTTCCATCTGTCGCAGCAGTGCCCTATCTGCACACCCGTCATCCACGTGGGCTGGCCTCTGCCACTTAAGCATCCCTGGTGCAGGCCAGGACCTCCACGAAGTGGAAGGGGTACTTGCCCCTCTACAGCTTCAGGACCACTTCTGGATGTTTCGAAAGCCATAAGCAGCCTCAAAGCGTAGCAGAACCTCTTCATCCCTTTCAAGGGTGACTTCCTGGAAGTCTTTGTTCCTCAGAGTGCGGTAGGTGAGCAACCCCACGTCCTTGCTGAACAGCTCCTTGGCCATGTGCCTGAAGATGTGCACCAGGTACCCATCGGAGCTGGTCCCCTTGTGGAGCCCTCCTTCTTCATATCTCCAGACAGAGTGTCCACAGTGGCGTCATTTGAAGCAGGTCACTTTGCTCCATTATCTGGACAATTTCACCTATGGTTAATAACATCTTCTCAAAGGGCCTCCAGTTTCTTGTCATAACATGGGGCCACAATGACTTGAAAAATTTTACCTGGGGACAAGTTCTGCCATCTGGAAGAGTAATCCTTCACCAGAGAGCCCATGATCGGCTTGGGAGACTTGGCCATGCAGAAGCGGGGCTGATGGGGTGACCTAGCACATGCTCTGCACATCGGACCCAGCTGGAGCAGGCAGAGGTCAGCATGGGTAGCCAGGGCTCTTCCTCACGGTGCTGGCAGTACTGATGTACAAATTCCTTCTGACTCTCCAGGATGCTAAAGTCCGCAGCTATCTTCATGTCAAAGACAGCATGCATCAATGACACTGAGGCTGAATTAAGCAGCAAAATGAGGCAGAGACTGAGGACACATGGAACCAGCACATTGTGCTGTGAGGTATCACATTTCTTATTATGGTTCAGAACACAGAAGAAGTCCTTGGTGTTCTGTTGAGAAACTTGGACTCCTTCCTCTGCTGTCACACAACTGTCACATGCCAGGCAATCACTCCAAAATATCTTGGCATCAGCTAACTTATGGAATTCTCCCTTCTCTCCATTCTCCTGAGTCAGACTCCAGACATTGACTGCAGCATTGGTTTTTTGTTTGTTTGTTTTTTTACTACATTCCTTCAGTGTGCAGAGCTCACACTTTATCTGAATGGGATGGGCAGGGGCCTGGCTCAAGTGACCTGAAAGAAGCATGGGGAGAACAGTCACTGCTGGTTGCTCCTGGCACTGCTGGCAGTATCCTTTCTTCCTTGTGGAGTGTCTAGGGAGGGGAAGTGGCTACAGTGACCGAGGCCAACTTCCAGGAGGCTGGAAGCTCTGTTGGGATCGTGCCAGTGGCACTGGTCCATTGGTGTCTGGCCTGTCCTCTGGAAGTTGAACCTGCAGCACTACTAAGGGAGCCAGTCCCCAGTTCCACCCGCCTCTGCCATCAGTTGATTAGAGTCTGAGGGCCGGGACCAAGTTGTCTGCCTTCTGCCCGCCCCACTCACCAGTCGCTGCTGCCACGAATTCATCAGAGGCTGAGGGACCCTGGTTCCCCTGTTAGCCATCCCCTGATCAATGGAGGCTGATGTTCAGTAGTCCATCTGGTCGTTTAGGTCATGATGGCCCCTGGCTTTTTATATATTAGGATACTACAGGATGGGGCCATCATCTCTGCACAGAAATAGACAAGAGGGATTGGCGAGCTGTTCATTCAAGCACTCTGGCTAGTGAAGTAATTGCATTTTTATGGAGGAAATTATGTACTCTGAGTATATTTGGGTTTGGGGAATTGTGAATACTCTGGTAATGTCAAGAATCTAATGAAATTTAAGTATCTTCCCTCATCCTAGAATTGTAAACTAGGTTACTGTCTTATAATTTATGACCGTAGACCCTAGCACAGTAACCTTGACAGAGTCAGGCCTCAACCAAAGTTTGTTAAATGAGTGGATGGATGAATGACTGAGGAGGTGAATGGCTATCTGTCTGTCTGGGCAGACAAGTAAGGCCTGCATGGTAAGGCCTCTCTGAATGTGAAGACAGAGACCATTCAAGGGAATCCTCAAGGCTGAACCTAGGTTTTGTGGGAAATTTATATCCTTTGCGATTCTTACAGAGAAAGAGCTCATGAAATGTTTGCTGTACTCAATTATCTGAGCCTTGGTTTTCCCATTTATGAAATGTGGATCATCAAGCTCCTCCCCAGGTCAGGTGGGTTAAGTGACCTTCACACAAGGTGGGACTTTCTGGGAAAGTCGAATGTAGAGCCCCTTCATTCTTCCACCTTCACTGTCCTTGGAGGCTCCCAGTTGAGGCAGAGGAAGACGGGCCACCTCCCCAGGAGCTTTTTTTTTTTTTTTTTTTTTTTTAATGCTGTAAAGCACTGCACCAGTGTCAGCCACCATGAATGGTGGCAATACCATTATTTCAAGGTCAAGGGTGAGGGCGGTGGGAGAGGCAGGAGCAAGGTCAGTGTGTGCAGGGCAGCCTGACCAGCACAGAGGAGCAGGAGATGTGCCTGGGAGGCCACAACAAGGGCTGGCAGCCAGAGGGCTGGGTTGGATTCCTAGTTCTGGCTCATCACCCATGGTCCTGGCCACCATGAGAACTATCTCTAGGAACCCTGGGAAGCTCAGTCATGGAGTCTCCTCCTAACCACATAAAAGTGGTCCCTGAAGCAGCCCATCTGATGGCTGGTATAGTTGTGAGATCTCTCACAGATGACAGTCAATTAAAGGTCTCCCCTCTGCACCCCCACAATCCACCCCCCGCCCTTCCCACTCCCTGGGGAAGGGCAATTGAGTCTGTGACAAACCTCACAGCCAAGATCTTTCTAGGGATAATTTGGCCAGGCTAAATACCCCAGGTTGATTAGATAAGACTCAAATTACATGAGCAAGGCTTGCAAGCCCATCACTTTGGGGGTTTTCAAGTTATTTACGTGGCACCTCTGATTTTGCTGGGAGAAAATGATTTCTTGCTCCCAGGCAAACTAAACCCACAAATTAGAGCAGTGTCTTCTTCTCAAGCCCTATAAAGGGTGAGGCCAAGATCTTAGGCTTGTGAGTTGCATCTCAGCTAAGGATTAGCTTCTTATTCCAGCTCTCTGGATTTTCTAACATGAGCCGCCAATTCACCTACAAGTCGGGAGCTGCAGCCAAGGGGGGCTTCAGTGGCTGCTCTGCTGTACTCTCAGGGGGCAGCTCGCCTTCCTACCGGGCAGGGGGCAAAGGGCTCAGCGGGGGCTTTGGGAGCCGGAGTCTCTACAGCCTGGGGGGCTCCCGGAGCATCTCCTACAATGTGACCAGTGGCAGCGGGCGAACAGGGGGCTATGGATTTGGCCGGACTCGGGCCAGCGGTTTTGCTGGCAGCATGTTTGGCAGTGTAGCCCTGGGGCCCGCATGTCCGTCTGTATGCCCTCCAGGGGGCATCTCTCAGGTCACCGTCAACAAGAGCCTCCTGGCTCCCCTCCACGTGGAGCTGGACCCTGAGATCCAAAAAGTGCGCGCCCAGGAGCGGGAGCAGATCAAGACTCTGAACAACAAGTTCGCCTCCTTCATCGACAAGGTGGGACTTTCTGGAGAAAGCCGAATGTAGAGCCCCTTCGCTATTCCACCTTCACTGTCCTTGGGGGCTCCCAGTCTGAGGCAGAGGAAGATAGGCCACCTTCCCAGGATGCAGACACCGCCGAGGACTGGGCAGGGAAGAACTGGATGAATCCTGGACATCAGTGTTGAGAGGTCAGGGTGGCCAGAGGGGTGGGAGGAGTTAGAGAGCTTAGTCTGGAAGGCCTCCTGGAGGCAAGAACAGTGGCATGTGTTGAGAAGTAGGAGAGTGTTGGCACATGAAACTTAGAAGCCAGACAATGGAGAGGTCCATGGCAGCCTAGGATGTCTAGAATGCCATAAGGCCTAGCTCATCTTTTTAGGGGACCCAGACCAGCTCAGACTCTGGTCAAAAGATAGGCTCAGAGCTTGTAATACATCCAAACGGACATGTGGATCCCAGGACGAGGCATCTGGGAGTCAGTAGTGCACTGGAGTAGAGGTTCCCAAAAATGGTCCCTGAACTGGCAGCATCAGCTTCACCTGGGGACTGATTAGAAATCCACATTCTCAGGCTCCACTTTGTGTCTGCTGAACCACAAACTCTGGGAGTGGGGCCTTGGGATGTGCAGCTCTAACAAGCCCCCAGGGTGATGCTGATGCACACTGAAGTTTGAGAGCCACCGATGAGCAAAGAGGTAGGAGCATCTTGGGAAGCAGAGTTCTTGAGCTTCAGGGAGGAGAAGCTTCCGAAAGATGACAGTGGGGTAGGGTGGTCAAACCTGAGTAGGAGTTTGCCAGACGAAGTTGAGAAAAGGCAGTGTAGGAGAGGGAGTAATCACATGCAGCATGAAGGACTTGTCTGGAGAGCAGGACACCTTGGGTTGTGTGAATGTTAGGTGAATGGCAGCAGAAGGGCTGGGCCCATTATGAAGAGCATAAGAAGGAATTTGGACTTGACCCTGTAGGTGATATGGAACCACCAGAGGGTTTTCTGCAAGGAATTGATATAATATTTATAAACTGCCACTTGAGAATGCTGGGGAAATGCTCTGAGATCATAGATTTGGACATGAAAGCAACATAGGAGGTGCTGAGACCACAGATCAGTTGAATACTGACTTCTGGCTGGGCTGGGAAAGGCCATGACCTAGGAGACAGAGAGTAGGCAGAGCACATGCCAGGCTACTGGGTCTGAGCAGAGTCACACAGGAGCATGAAGGTCAATACAAGTCAGTTTACATATTTAAGGTCAGCACTGGTCGAGGCTGACCACTGACATTGGTCCAAGCAGCTTTAGACAGGTACAGAGGAGACATATCTTGATAAGAGGGAAATGAAGATGTTGAAGCCCCTCCTGATGGTGTAGGGTTCTCCCAAAAAGAGAACTCCTCTGTCAGACAAAGGCATGGGTGGAGATGGGCATGAGGTTTACCCTTTAAGCTAATGCAGCATAAGAGAACACAGCTACCATCCAGAAAAGGAAACACACAGCCTTTCCCCATGACTGAGTGTCTATCAATCTGGGTTGCAGGTGCGGTTCCTGGAGCAGCAGAACCAGGTGCTGGAGACCAAGTGGGAGCTGCTGCAGCAGTTGGACCTGAACAACTGCAAGAACAACCTGGAGCCCGTGTACGAGGGCTACATCAGCAACCTGCGGAAACAGCTGGAGACCCTGTCAGGGGACAGGGTGAGGCTGGACTCGGAGCTGAGGAACATGCGGGATGTGGTGGAGGACTACAAGAAGAGGTGAGCAAGGATCCTGCACCCATATTGACCACCTCCTGGGCTGGGTTTCCCCAGCAGGCACTGGGACATTTGCCTCTGGTCTCAGGAGCACTGAGCTCAGGTAGGAGTGACCCAGCTTGAGCTCTTCTGCTGGGGCAAGATGACAGCTGAGCAAGTTAGGCAGTGGACAGCCAGCCTCTTGGGAAGTGGCAGAACTATCCTCACAGAGACTACGTCCAGGGCATGTTCTCTCTTTTCTCCACTTGACAGAGTTCATGTGTGCCTGCCCCGCAGCCTCTTGGTTCCTGAGTTGCCCCTAAGTTCCAAGTAAATTCCTCTGCATGTCAGGGAGCTTGGATTTCTGTTGGGCTTCCTTTCTCATTTCCCTCAGGTCCTGCACATTTGGACCATGCTTCTGCTTCCTACCCCAGGGGACAGTGCTGGCTGCCTTGAGACTCATGCTTGAGGATGAGGTGGAGTTATTGGTAGGGATGTCGGACACATGAATTATGGCTGAAAGACAGTGTCATGTCATGTTCCTGTGATTTGGACACTGAATGGGAGGAGGAAGAACCTATTCACTCTCCAGACAGCAGAGGAAATTCAGACTCCAAACCATCTGGTCACCTGGCTCAGGAGGAGATTGCTTCAAACCCTATCCACAATGCTGACCAAATAGTCTTAGTGAGTTGGACAGATTTGCAAAGGTGTAGAATACCTATTAAAAGATACACAACATGAGCATCTCCTTTCTCTTTTCATAATGAGAACACACACACACACACACACACACACACACACACACCCTGCTCACTGCGATGCTTTTCCTGCAGGTATGAGGAGGAAATAAATAAGCGCACAACTGCTGAGAATGAATTTGTGGTGCTTAAGAAGGTGAGGAGGGGGTGCATATCCCTCGGTTACCCAAGGAGTGGAGTATGGAGGGTGGGTGAGATGACATCAGAAAGGATACTGAAGTCTGTGCTCCCTACAAGAGCCTGGAGCTGAAGTGCCAAGGCAGATAGAGGGATTTGTTGCTTGGGACATGTTGGGACACCTTGGTGCTTATGTAGAACACCTTCGTGTTTTGTGTAAATGGGCAGGAGCCTAGACATGGATAGTCAATCCCCAGGTCATACCCACTTTGACTTTGGGAACAGGATATGCTTTGAGTGGGGCTGTAGGTTTGCCTTCCAACTCTGCCTGCCTCTGGCAAATTGCAGTTGTTGCCCTCTGCTCTGTCTACTGAATGATAGACTATGTGTGTGTGTGTGTGTGTGTGTGTGTGTGTGTGTGTGTGTGAGGGGGGGGCGGGTAGGGCTCTTTCCTGTACCTTCTCTTTGAGAAATAGAGACAGTAAAGTGATCTCATTTTAGATGGGGCAGAAGGAGTTCCAGAGGCACAGAGAACTTGTTTAGGGTCTCACAGTGAGTCCTGGGTAGAAGTCAGGTTCTTGCCCCCTTGGTCTTGACTCCATTCCCTGAGGCAGCTCGTTACAGAGTCAGTGCTGGGGTGCCAGTTCCCAGCAGAATGCTGTCTGGACTTGAAGAAGGGTGATGTCAGGGGGTCCCTGGATTCCCTTAGGATGTGGATGCGGCTTACATGAGCAAGGTGGAGCTTCAGGCCAAAGTGGATGCCCTGGATGGAGAGATCAAGTTCTTCAAGTGTCTGTATGAAGGGGTAAGTCTCCCCCATCCCATCCCTTTCTGGAAAGACATACATAAATGAGCAGTTATTTACTGATCAGTAATTTTAAGAGCCCAGGTCTCTAGTATTTGGATGCTGGGAACTTTGTAGACCCAAGGCAAGAGTGAAATATACCCTTATACTTCCAAATGATGTGTACCATCAGCCCCAGCCTACCTCCAGTGGCCTGCTCTCACATCCTCCAGGAAGCCAGGGTGCTTAAGGGGTTCCCACTGATCTTCAGCAGAGCACATTCTAATTTTTGGCTATCTTCTCTCTGTCACTTGGGGCATTTTCTCAGGTCTTGGTCAGAAATCCTTAGGGATGGAGGTAGGGAGGCCTCAAAACCTTTCTACTGACTCTGTGACAATCTGGCTTCAAGCCTCAGCCTGTTGGCCAAGCATCTGTAGGCTGTGGTGTCTTTAGTGTCTTGTGTGGTGTCCAGGTTGTTTCCCCTCCATCTGTTCTACTTCTAACCAGTTCAGGTGACAGACATGTGGGCTGTTTTCTACTTGGGCTGCTTCAGACTCACTCAGCAGTTTCTAGGTGTGGTGTTGGAACCTCTGGGCTGGTGAGCTCCATGTTTATATGCTTTGGAGAATACAGCTGCCTTTGTTTGGGAGGGTTTGGGGGCTTCCCTGCTGGGAGAGGGTTATCACCTTGGCACCTTCCTCTGCTCACAAAAGACATTTCATGCCTCCTTGTTTACCATGCAGGAGATTGCTCAGATTCAATCCCACATCAGTGACACATCTGTTATCCTATCCATGGACAACAACCGGAACCTGGACCTAGACAGCATCATCAATGAGGTCCGAGCCCAGTATGAGGAGATCGCCCTGAAGAGCAAGGCTGAGGCTGAGGCTCTGTACCAGACCAAGGTGAGGCTGCACACCTTTCAGAGTCAAGGGTTCTAAGACCTCTGGTCCAGTCCCATGACCCACCATGGCCCACACACTCTCCCGAGTTGGGATCAAGACATTCTCCCTGACACTGGTGAAAGCCCAAAGGGAGGAGAAGACAAAGATCTCCCCTTAGGATCCATTTAGACCATGGCAGTCATGGGAGGATACACACAGCTGAGTGCAAACAAATGTGGCACAGAGTCATGAATGCAGGGGAGACAGAGGTTAGGGAACTAGGATCAGATGGGGGCAAGTCAGGAACAACTTCTGCAGGCAGAGTTTTTGAACTGCATGTGGGAAGGAAGAAAACATGGGCAGTTAGTATCTCAAATCCCTTGTTAATTATAATAAATTAGGGGGTTTCTTTAGTGTGATCTGAGATTAGGTAACTCCTACCTTTTCATTCAAGTCCAAGTCCAAGAATAAAGGGGGTGTTTGAGTCCCTTAGATCTTAACTCCTCTAATGGGTTGTGGGTGGGAAGATAATTCTTTAGGTAATGTGGTTTCTCAGATCTAAATGGCAATTTCCTAATTGTTCCTTGATATTTATCAGACTCCTTCTTAAGGGAAATCCTCACTCTTTATCCTGTTTATTCCCATCCCTCCCCCTTCCTTTTTACCCTAGGGACAGAAAGATTTGGCCTGCAGGGGTGAGAGAATGGGAGGCTTTCAAAGCCTGGCAGACATCACAGTCCAGGGCTTCTTGATAAAGGTTCCAACTCAAGTCCCCAGGCCCCAAATCCCTCTACTTTTCTGCTGCAAGCTAGGGTCAGGGATGGCTGTGTGGCTTAATCACTCAGGAGATTGTATGGTGTCAGAACGGGGGGAGTCAGTGCCTCTGTCCCAGCCAGAGTGTGGGAGGTTGTGATCACACAGCCTTGCAGAAAAGCAAGAGATGCTTTTGTCTTAAGATTATCCCCCAAAATAAAACACAGTAGTGTAGAGAGAAGACCCCTGCCTTCCAGAGTCTCAGAAGAGGAATCCTGAATCTAGGGCCATGCTGGGGCCAGATATGAGAGAACTGGCAAGGCCAAGCACCCAGGGACAGAGATAAGCAATGCATAGACACTAGAGGTCTGAATGTCATAGGTTTTTGTGTTTCCCTTAAGCCAAATTATGGGGTAGAAATAGAATACTCTCTGTTGATTATCCAATGGATGACATCAAATGCAGAAACAATCCTCAAAGAGTAGATGATTCAAAGTAGTGTTAGGTTATAGTCATTCTATCCCTACCTCTCATACACAAAATGTTCTTCTATAACCAGCAAGATTGCCAGTAGCTTGGGGCCTAGGTGAACTGTGAAGGGAAGGAAGTCACAGGCAATATAGATGGGCAGCTCTTCAGCTCCCTCTTTGGTTCATTTACTCATTCAATTTTCCATCCATCATACCTCTTTGAACACTAGCTAGGCTCTGTGCTAGGTACTAGGAATTCAGAAATAAATAACAATAAAAAAAGGTGCCTGCCCTCTGAGTCTGATGGTAAAGATTTAGAAACTTGTGATCACAGTACAGTGTGGTAAGAGCTATGGACTGGTGCACCCAACCAGGCGTCAGGGAAGGCATCCTGCGGGAAGTGTTCTGTGCTGACTGAGTTGGAGACAGCTAGGGAACAAGAAAGCATGGATAGGAAAGGGCTTTCCAGGTGGAGGGAGAAGTTCATGCAAAGACTTAGAGACTTGAGAGTATGTGGCATATTGAGTATGTGGCAACATGGAACTATTTGGCACATATGGAAAGCTAGGTAGGTGATGGGCAGAGGCTGTGAGAAATGAGTATGGAGAAGCTGGTGGAGGCCAGATCTCAAAGCACCTTGATGCTATACTAGGAGTTTGAATTTGACCTGGACTTTGAAGGGCTGTAGGCAGAAGAGTACCATAATTGGAGTTGTGTGTTATAAAATTTCAGTGTGGAGAGTATGAGACTTTCAGCAGTCCTTATGGCCAGATCTAATCATCAGTGAGAGCAACTGTGCTTAAGGAAAATAAAAAAATCCAATTATTGAGTAGGAGGCTGATAGGCCTGGTGAAATTGGAGACCCCTACCCATCCCTGAATCAAAATCCCTGCTTTGGCCCATCTCCCCCTAGTTCCAGGAGCTTCAGCTGGCGGCTGGTCGGCATGGGGATGACCTCAAACACACCAAGAACGAGATCTCAGAGCTGACCCGGCTTATCCAAAGGCTGCGCTCAGAGATTGAGAGTGTGAAGAAACAGGTGAAGGGACCTTAGGGGCTAGCTGGATCACTCCCAAGGGAGGGGTGGACTGCCCATCACACACATTCCCCCTTGCTTCCTCTCCTTCTCTTGGTTCTCCATCTCAGGACCCCACTCCTCAAATAGAACCCCTGCTCTCAACCCCCCACACTTAGCTCCCAAATGAAGTCTGGGAACAATTGGAAGCGTCTTTTCAGGAAGCCAAGAGTCTGAGGGTATCACCTCTCACAATCCCAGGTTGACAAGCCCCAACACCATGGGGATGCAGCTTTGCTCTAGGATGTGGGCAAGGACAGAGGAGGGTCCAACTACTGTGAACAGATGGGGAAGGGGTGAAGTGAGGCTCAGGGTTCCTTAGAACTCAGGGGGATGCTACCTCCTGGCCCTCAGTGCTCCAACCTGGAGACGGCCATCGCTGATGCTGAGCAGCGGGGTGACTGTGCGTTGAAAGACGCCCGGGTCAAGCTGGATGAACTGGAGGCTGCCCTGCACCAGGCCAAGGAAGAGCTGGCTCGCATGCTGAGGGAGTACCAGGAGCTGATGAGCACAAAGCTGGCCTTGGACATAGAGATCGCCACCTATCGCAAGCTGCTGGAGGGCGAGGAGTGCAGGTGGGTGATGGGAGGGATCTTAGAGTGTTAGAGGGGGAAGAACTTTTGTAATCCTCTGACTCAGTTTCCCAGAGTGTGAGGGTCAGGCTGATGGAGTGGCTGAAGATGCTTTTCAGGTTAGCCACATAACCTTAAATAGCACAGGATCCGATGAGATAGAGATCTCCTTTACAGTTCTCATTCTAGTCTTCAGACTGGAGGATGTCTCTGCATGGTGCTATTACATCTCTGCCACTGCCCTGTCACTTGTAAATACCCTATTAATAAAAAGAATAGACCCAGGTTCAGTCTCTGGGCAGACAACACATCTAGTCACAAAAATTTTTAAATTGTTTATTTTATATTTTATTTATTTATTTTTTTACTGCTTCTGCTTTGTTCTTATTTGGTCAGGTAGTACGTGCTGGTTGTCTACTTATCCTGGTGATATAACACTTCCTTTTAAGAGAAATGCATTTTTGTATAAAAGGCAGAGTCAGTGAAAATACTAGCTATATGACAGTATGAGTTGTACATGGTCATAGCAACACTTGGGAGGGTAGTACCTGAAGCACTGACATTTAAAAAACCCTGTTCTACCTTCACACCATTTTACACAAAAGACTCAGAGAGGACAGGTTACTGGTCCCAAAATCATACAGTTAGTCCACCAGTGGCAAATCCTGATGCTCTTTCCACATGTACTTATCCAGGCCATAGCCTCTCAGGAATGAAAAAGTGGGTTAGGGAGAAACTTGGCAGGAGAGTCCCTGGAGCTAGTGTTGCTACTGGGGGCTCCAAGGCTGCAAGTTCATAGTCTCTGAAGTGGGGAGAGTAGAGTGGGGATGGAGAGGGAGGTGCTTAGAGATATGCAGGTGTGTCTGGACATGAGCTAGTCTGGCCGAGGCTTTCAGGCTGCGGTGAGGGTAGCATGGATTTCATGTGAGGGAGTCAACTGTGCTTTTCTCCCCGTGCAGGATGTCTGGAGAATACACCAACTCTGTGAGCATCTGTGAGTATTTCATGACTATGGGGGGGTGCTTTTAGTCCATTAACAAGCACAAACTAAGTGGGTGCCTGTGACTGGGACCCCCATGGAACAGCCCAAGCTCCACTGTCATAATTACCTCCCAGCTGAGACCGGCTGCTTCTGTTCCCATCACTTCCTAACCTTTCACATTGGTGTCCCCAACTCCACCCCCAACCCTGCCCCCCAAATCTCTCCCCTGTTGGGATGAAACTCTCAGCACATGCACATGATGGAAGCCTGGAAGCCTGGGGTAGGAAGAATCATACCTACTCAGAGTGGAGATCAGGCATAGACACACTGTGCGCACCAGCTTTAATGCTGTCCCTACAGGCTTCAGTTCTGTCTCCTGTTAAGACAGGCCAGAAAAACTCCACTATATGAACCAGTCAGGATATTCTTTGGAAAAAAAATAAGACTGAATTCTAAAGTTAGATGCAAGACTTGCTTGGGCATCATCTGTCCTTCAGGGGAAGTCCTTGCTACCTTCGGTTTGTTCAGAGAAGGAAAAGTTGCCTGATTTGGAGGTCCTATGGAATCTGGGCTGCTTCTCCTGGTGCTTGAGCTGCTCAGGAATTGAGTGTATGTCACTCAACTCAAGTCCACAGCTGATGTGAAGTATTTGCTTAAAGAGGAGACATTTAAGTTAGTTGGGACTGGGAAGTTGGAGAGGACTCAGGGCCACTCCTGTCCTGGGACACACACTTATCACTTGTCCCTCCATCTTCCTCAGCAGTCATCAGCAGCTCCACGGCTGGGACCACGGGCACAGGAGCTGGCTTTGGGTTCAGCGGGGCGGGCACCTATGGCTACCGACCCAGCTCTGTTGGCTACAACATGCTATCTGGAGGCTGTGTCACTGGCAGTGGAAACTGCAGCCCTCGAGGGGAGGCCAAAACCAGGCTGGGGAGTGCAAGTGAATTCAAAGATCCCTCTGGGAAGACCTCAGCTCTGAGTTCACCCACTAAGAAAACCACAAGATAAAGAGAAAGACAGTTGTCGGTCTTGCTCTGGTTTCCTCTGGACTCCCTTCTCCAGGAAACTCCTCTGCACATTTCCTCTTGGTTTTCTTTGCCACTAACATCTCCTCTCTTTCATTTCTCTGTCTTAGTCTTTCTTAATGTAGAATTGGGTTTCTAGAATCTAGCCCATCCTCTGCCTCTGTACCAAGAGAGCTCTTAACTGGGCCTCCCCTTCCTTAATTCTTGTCCTTGCAGTGGAAGGATTTTTTCTCAAAGGTAACCCACATACTCCTACTGCCCCTTCCATACCCTGGTTTAGGGAGTTATTTGGCCATGTGCTCCATGGGTACATATGATTGAAGGCCCACTGAGAGAGACCTGACTCCTGTAAGAGCAACTCCAGCACAGGGGAAAATCTGGTTATACACTGTAACTTGCATGGTCTCTGCAGATTTTATAGCTGGAAGTACCCCTGCAGGCTTCTCCCACCAATGAAGGCATTTGTGCTGATAATATGTGGGCTCTTGTCCTTGTTCAGACCTTGCCTCCATGCTTCCCGTGTCTTATCAATAAACATAAAACTCATGCAGGAACAGGATGTTTCTCTCTCCTAAGGGAATCCTCATCTCAAGCCTTGTGGGGGTCAATGACTGGAGCCTGGGACATCTGAGCTCCAGTGTGTTCCAAAGAGTTCCAAAATATCTTTAGATCTGAGTGAGAGATCCTTGCACAACCGCCAGATCCCACCATCACCTCCACTGAATTTTGTAATGCTCAGGATTCATCTGTTCCCCATCACCCCAGAAGATGCATCTTTTAAGTCATGCTTTCCTCAGATCAATGCTCCAGTGAATGGGTAATCTTTAAGACCATTCAGATTGTCAGCAAGGATAGGGAGCCAATACTTGTGGAAAACTGGCCAAGAGGTAGCAGAAGGCCAGTTCCAAAAGCTTGGGTTCCAGTTATAACTGTCATTCAGAAATGGCCAAAGGTAGATTTTCTTTAATGTAATAACCGATGTTCTCTTGGTCCTTGTTGCCGTTTCAGTGGGTTGAGTATGGATGTGAATGTATAAGTGTCTGAGCTGTGTTCAAACATAGGGCTATCTCTGTTACACACATCATTCAGCTTCCAAACCATTCTGTGCTCAGAAGACTTCTCATGGGTGCCCAGGCCATGATGCTACTGTTGCCAGGATGCAACATGATACAAAGGGCAAGTAAGGGGCTGACACACATTCAGGCTGTGCTCACAGAGGCATCTGAACAGGATCAGGGTGGGTCCAGAGAGAGTCCTAGACTTCAAGTCCATAGCTCTGAATTCAGATTCAGACTCTGCAAGTAACTGGGGATCATGAGCACAGCTTGCCATCAGTTGGAGCCTCATTTCTTTAGCTATAAAATTGGCAGAATAGTACCCACAGATCATTTTAAGGCTAAAGTAAGACAATATGAGGATTTCTTATGCAATGCCTGGTACAAAATTCATGATTAATAAAGGTTAGTGGAAACAGAATCTTGTCCTCAATCTTTTTGGTTAAAAGACTTGACTTCAGAAAAGAGAACCTTGGAACACTGTTGGTGGGATTGTATATTGGTGCAATTAAAAATTAAAAACAGAACTGCCATATGATACAGTAATTCCACTTCTGGGTATTTATCCAAAAAAACAAAAACACTAATTTGAAAAGATATATGCATACTTATGCTTATTGCAACTGTACTAGTAATAGCCAAGACATGAAAACAACCTAGGTGTCCATCAATTATGAACTGGTAAAGAAGATATGGTGAGTGCGCATGTGCATGCACACACAATGGAATATTACTCAGCAACAAAAAAGAATGAAACCTTGCCATTTGCAACAACATGGATGGACCTAGGGGGTATTATGCTGAGTGAAATAAGTCAGAGAAAGACAAATGCCATTATGTCCTCATTTATATGTGAAAACTAACAAAATAAAACAATGATTAAAGAAGACAGAAACAGACTCATAAATAACAAGCTGATGGTTGCCAAAGGGGAGGGGTGAGGGGTGTGGGTATTAAAAAACAAAACAAAACCACAACATGAGGGGAAGAAAGAGCATGAATGAGCCACAAAGCTGCATTATAGATGTGCTACAGGTAAAAAAAACAACAAAAAGCAAAATTTAATTTCATTAGCTCACTGAAGGAGGTGTTTAGCTGTTGGCAAAGCAATTCATAAAATTAAAACTTTAAAGAAAACATACTATAAGCTAGAGGCCCGGTGCATGAAATTCATGCACAGGTAGGGTCCCTAGGCCTGGCCAGCGATCAAGGCCAATTGGGGTCTTTCTTCCCCTGGCTGCTGCTGCTGGCTGGGGCCTTCCTTTGTTCTGCACTGTCTCCTGGTGGTCAGTGAACATTATAGCGAGCAGTCAAAGACCCAGTCAGTCAAACTCCCAAGGGGACAATTTGCATATTAGGTTTTTATTATATAGAATAATATGCCAGTTGACTTATTTTCCAAAGGAGAACTGGTTGGCAGAATAACTAGTCTCAGAGAATACACTCTTGGAGCCAATGAAGAAATTGTGGTCAACTCAATAAATGTTACTGTCATCTATCATGTATGTGGCATGAGTTAGTGCTGGGGATACAGTGATATATAAACTTGGTTCATGCCCTTAATGGAAACATAACTGTAAGAAACTAGGGGCCTGATGCACAAGAATTTGTGCACTCGGGGGTGGGGGGGAGTCCCTCAGCCCAGCCTGTGCCCTCTCACAGTCTGGGACCCCTTGGGGGATGTCCACCTGCTGATGTGCCTGGCCAGCCTGGGTGAGGGGCTGATGGTTGTTTGCGGGCTGGTCAAGCTCCCCAGTGAGGACCCTCACCCCATTGGGATGTAGCCAGCCTGTGTGAGGGACTGAGGGCTGTTTTCAGGCTGCCCACAGCTCCCATTGATCCAACTTCCCAGCAAGGCTGGCTGGAATCAGGTTCTGGGGTTTATTTATCTTCTATAATTGAAACATTGTTACCTTGAGCAGAGACCCAGCCAGCCTAGCAGGCAGTTGCAATGGAAGCTTCCTGTTTGCTCTAGCTCTGTGGCTGCCAGCCTCCATCTTGGCTGGGTTAATTTGCATACAACCGCTCTGATTGGCTGGTGGGTGTGGCTTGGTTGGTGGGCGTGGCTTAGGTGACTCAGAGTGATGGTCAATTTGCATATTAGTCTTTTTTTAGATTAGATGTAACTGCCTCAGGTGAGATATTGGCAACAAAAGATACTGAAGCAGAGGAGAGTGGGGTTCTTCAAGGAGGTCCTGGACAGAGGAGGTCCATGTGCAGTGTTTTCAGAGGATAAAGTTTATTGCTTAGACAAAAGGAGGGAGTGGGCATTGTAGCCAGAGGCACTAGCAAGGTGACAATAGGTCATGATTGCCAGGGTGTGAGGTGGAAGGCAATGAGGGTTAGCAGGTGGAGAGGGAGGGTAGCACCTGGAGCTGGCTCCCCAGGAAGCAGCCACATAAGAGAGGCCCTTTCAAGTCTGCTGAGGATCTGGGATTTTGTGGTGTAGAGCTTGTGGGAGAAGCTAACATCTTGGCTGCCACGTGGACCCAGGTTTCAGTCCTCATCTGCCACTTATGAACTGAGATTTAAGCAAGGTATTTCTGCTTCACGAGCCTCAGTTTCCCCATCTGTGAAAAGAGGTTAATAGTAGTTCCTCATAAAGTTGTCATGAGAGTTAAATTTAATGAAAGAATATATGAGAACTATTTAATTCAGTGAATGGCACATAGTATACTATTAAACCATTATTATTATCATCACTCTTCATATTACTAGGATACAGTATTCTTTCAACAGCTAAGTGAGAAGGGAAGTAGAGAAGATCTAATAGTGATCAGAAGATTATGTGATGGACATGAGCTAAGGATAAAGAGCATTGGCTTCTAAGAGATATTTCTACCCTCCAACTTCTATGCTTGGATTCAGATGATTAACATGTCCTGCCTCAACAACAAACCCTGAAATCTCATGGCTAAACTTGATATTTCTCATTCATAGTCCAAGGCAGGTTGGGGTAGCTCTCCTACATGGTTCTCCCAGTGGGTGTCTCAGGGACCTGGTTCTTCTCTCTTGTAGCCCCACCACATGGCCCACAAGGCCTGCAAAGCTACAGGAACAGGGGAAAAAACAGAGGAAGCACCTGGGCTAACTGCCTCACCCTGGAAGTGTCCTATATTTAAATATACTTACAACATCTGAAAACATGAAGATCTAAGTATAATAAATATACTGTGGCTCTAGTCGGTTTGGATTAATGGATAAGAGCATCAGCCTGCACACTGAAAGCTCCCAGGTTCTGTTCTGGTCAAGGACACATGCCCAGGTTGCGGGCTCGATTAATAATTCTCTCATCATTGATGTTTCTATCTCTCTCTCTCTCCCTCTCCCTTCCTCTCTGAATTCAATAAAAAAATATATTTAAAAAATATACTGTGCAGTCTGATCAATACCATTCACATTTAACTGGACCACTGAACCCCACTGAACCCCTGAAGAGGCTGAGAAACAAGGAGGAGAACAAGGACACTTGGTGAGCACCAACAGTTTTGGGCACAACCTTTTCCTGGTACCAACATCAGTCACCAGCCTGAGAATTCTTTCTCTTTGAGCAGAGCTGAGACAATGCTGGCAAATGCTCTCAAGTCCAGGCGAACACCCTCCCTTTGTTTCTGATACATTATCCCTGGGCATATTGCCATAAACCATACCAGATTGCACAGTATATTTATTATGCTTAGATCTTCATGTTTTTAGATGTTGTAAGTATGTTTAAATATAGGAAACTTAAATTGATTTAATGGTGAAATGGAGATAACTTGCTCAGTGTTTCTTAAAGTATATATTCCTCTCTGATACTAAAACAGCCTTCCTTTCTTTTCTTCTCTAGTTTTTTTTTCCAAAAATAACTGATTTATAAACATATTATATGCTCATATTAGAAAATGCAAAACTATTGAAAAGTAGAAAAAAAAATAACCCTTATTCACACTCCCACTTCCATTCCCTGTGTGTGGAAAACACTGACTTTGGCAGCACCCTTTGTGCAGCAGAAAGCACTAAGCATGTTAATGAATCTAAAAAGTCTTACAACAAGTCACTGGTTTAATATTTTTAACCCATCATGGAATCCATCCATACACATTTTTCCTACATGATAAATATTAATGTTCCAAGAACTAGTGTTCCGGGGCAAAAAGACCCAAAATAACAAGCAATGCATTTGCAGACCCTCACTGACAGGTGTTTTCTCCATCTTACATTGCTGAGCTGTGGTGTCAGAGGGTTGCTTTCACCCAGAACGAGTGCAGAGGTGGTCACTGGGGCTGAGGTCACACAGCAAGCTGCTGTCAGAGGCAGGTGCAGTGCGGAGCCCTCCTCTCAGACTCCAGCCACCTTTTGATCTGCCCACACATCTGATGCCTCTGGAACCTGGATGTGTCACTTCTGTCTCCTCATAATCTGTGAGAAAGGTGAGCCGGGGTTGAGGGTAGTGAGGAATTCCTGATTCATGCAGCCAGTCAACTCTTCATGGGAAGATAAGAAAAGGTCATCTTATCTGTTCCCTAACCCTGTGCAGAAGTGGGAAGGTCCGAGATGGATGCTCCTTAGAAAGTTTCCAGAATAAAGGAGACTTCAGAGGCTCCCTTTGACCACCAATCCTATGTAAGTATCTCATTTTCCAATTTTAATCCTCTTCTTACTTTTGTATTATCAATGACCAGAATTAATAAACCCCTTGTGCTTGCAAAAAAAAAACAAAAAACAAAAAAAAAGCTGGCTTAAATTATGGCTCAAGGGAGAAAAAATCTCATGAAATAATGGAAAACATAACCTTGAGTTTCTTGAAGGGCCTGCTGGTCACTCAGGCTTATTGCCATTGCTCCTCCACTCCTCAGAGGGAAAGAGCTATAATTTTTTTCTTAGACAGCACAGAAAGCCCACCTTCTTCCTCATGCAGGACACCCCAGACTCCTCTATCTGCTCATCTGTGGCTGGTGCCAACTCCATTATTCACCAATGCCCCTACAGCCTTGTTCCCCATGAGGTAAACACCTTGGTGGTTATTATGTTCTGTGATTGGTTCAGTGGAGTCTGAGTCAGCCAATTACCCCCAGGTACCTTCTGGCTACTCCATGAGAGCCCCACAGAGAACCCAGGCTCCAAGATAAAACACAAGGCACAGCAATGAGCCTCGTCCTAAGCACAGTCTCTCACACTCATCTTGAGTGTCCCAGGGGCCAAGGCCAGGGCTGAGCATGGGGGGAGCAGAGGAGGGGAGGATTAATCTAGGGACCTGTCAATCTGATGGGGGAACTGGGACACATACCGAGGACCAGACTGATAATAGAATGATGAAGTAGAAACCCACCCGGGGCTGTTTCTGAGAGAAGAATTGAAGGCAACTTAAGTTGGAGAAAAGGAAATTGGGCCAGAATCAAAGAAGGATACTCCTATGCTTATATGGAATGAAGTTCTAGAATTTCAGATATGAAGAGTCTTCCTCAACCCTTCTTGGCCTTGTTCTTAATAGATGGTCACATATTGATTCAGAATCAGAGACACAAGGGCAGGAAATGTCCTGATCAGAGGTTCCTTGGATTGGATAAAAATCCCTCTTCTCTTATTAGAGAACTCAGAACTCCCCCCCACCCCCATTCCCGACCTCCCAAAAAACCAACAACCTCAGGAAAGACCATCTTCCTAAACTTTCCCAGGCCATCTCCCAGGACATCTTCTTCCCACCCCCCAGCTAGTATCTCCCCACTCTTATTCCAGAAATGCTTTTCTGGAGAAACATTTTAGCTTTGGCCCCAAGTCTCCCCCAGCACTTGTGACCAGGGCTGTCAGTGACCTAAGTCTCTCACTGTGTCCTGCCATCCCCTACCCTTGCCCCCAGCAGACTGAGAGTTCCTTGCAGATGGGCCAGAAGTCTCAACTCTTCAGGCTTCCTTCCCATACTCAGGGCGGAGCCATACTCTTCCAGATCTCAAAAGAAGCAGCAGGGTACAGGCTAAGGATGATTCTCTGGAATATTCTTGACCTGGGTCATGTCCTGAAGCAGAACTGGCCTGCACGTCTGCTTCCCTGATCCTCTCTCTTCCCCACACACATCCAGAGCCGTCAGACCCACTGGAAGCTTCCACAGGAGATGTTGGCTGCGATAACCCCAGTAATTGGATGGCAGCAAGTGGAGATAAGGCAGCTAAATTATTATAATGCAGGAGGTGAGCAAAGCAAATGCAGGGTTCTGGGGCACTTTATGGGGGGCTTATGGGAGGTTCAGGGAGGAAGAGACAAAAATCTCAGATAGGGGATGGTAATTTCCTAAATGAAGAACCCAAGAAGCTCCCAATAGCCTAAATGATGTTTCAGACCTACAAATTAGGCTGACTCCATCCAGCAGGCCCGCGCTATTTAAGGGGTGAGCCAGGACAGAAGGTCCAGCGCCCTCTGCTCCCTCTCCTGCCTCCTGCCCGCCCCGCGCCCCACAGCACATCCTGCAACCATGAGCCGGCAGCTGCACTCTTTCCCAGGCAGCGAACGCCTGGGCTTCAGCGGCTGCTCAGCAGTCATCTCGGGCAGGGTGAGCAGCAGCTCCGCCTCCTTCAGGGCTGGCGTCAAGGGCACCGCTGCCTTTGGCAGCAGGAGCCTCTTCAGCCTGGGGGGCGGCAGGCGCCTGGCTCTGAGCGCCTCAGCGGGGCGGAGCGGTGCCTTCGCCCTGGGCCACTGTGCGGGCACTGGTGGCCGCCTGGGGGGCTTTGTGGGCACCGTCTTTGGCAGCGCTGGGCTGGGCCCTGCATGTCCATCTGTGTGCCCGCCAGGTGGCATCCCCCAGGTCACCATCAACAAGAGCCTCCTGGCCCCCCTCAATGTGGAGCTGGACCCCAAGATTCAGAAAGTGCGTGTCCAGGAGCGGGAGCAGATCAAGGCTCTGAACAACAAGTTCGCCTCTTTCATTGACAAGGTGGGTCCTGGGACATGTTCCTGCGTTGGTAACTGCTGTACACAGAGGCACTCTGCCACTCTGCCACTGACAGCTACGTGGGAACTTGGGCGAGTTAGCTAGTCCTCTGAGCCTCCCTTTCCTTACCTGTGAAGTAGGCACAGGGGTGGCTCTTACCCAGTAGGGTTGTGATGAGGATGGTTGGTTGTGCATAGGGTGCTTCCAACAATGGCAGGTATTCACTCCCCATAAACCAAAGCTTCATTGGTTCTTTGCAGAAGACCCTGGGAAGGGGGTTGGTGTCTGAGGCAGGAAGAGAGTGGAATAGCCCTCTGAGGGCTTTCAATGTCAGAAAAGAGGGTGAGGACACACATCCAGGACAGGGGCACTAGTGGGACACAGGCCAGTGGGTGTCACAGGACATGGTGCTCAGTTAGTGGGGAAGGACTTGGAAGATAAGAAGTGGGATACAGTTGTAAGCTAGGATGGTTTTTAGAGGAGGTGTTTGAGAAGGTCTAGAAATTTGAAGGGTGAGCCTGAGGGAGAATATTTAAAAAGAGGGCATGTCAAGCTACATGTGTGTGTTCTGTATATGTGTGGAGGGTACCCAAAAATTGGTGTGATAAGAAAGATATCTCTGGAGATTCTGAGCTAGTGACCCAAATGAATGGGGAGGAAATGGGTAATGGGCTTCTCTTCTCTCCACCTGAGCAGAAGGTCTAGGGCATGAGTGATGGGCACATAATACTAACAATTGCTGACATTCCTCAGTGCCCTGTGCTGACCCAAGTGGTTTATTAACGTGCAACTCATGATCCTATTATCCTTTAGCCATGCAGATGAGGAAATTCAGACGGAGGGAGGCTAAGAAAGTGCCCCAGTTGCTAGAACAGGCAGCAACAGAGCCTGTCCCTCACCACTGTGCTCTGGAAGAGGAAAGGAGTAGAGGAGAGAAGACAGTAGAAAACACAGAGCTATCATCCCATTTTCTTCCTCCAAGTGTGTTATTCCTTAGCATATTTCCTTCTCTCCCAAGCTAAAGAGATAGGTGAGAAGAGAAATGCTGGTGAGTAGTGGAGTGCCTGAGCTTATTTAGCCCCCAAAATGTGAAACCTTTGGTCAAGTAAGAAAGAAGCTTGTAAGGATGTGATAACCTATTTTGAAAACCAAAAAAACCAAGCCAATCAAGAGCTATTTAGGCTGTACAAGCGATAGAACATAATAACCTTGGGAGTGACTTTCCAATGCCATCCCCTCCCCTCCCCCCCCCCCCCCCTCCGTCATTGTTTCTCCCCTCCCCTGCTTCCCATTTCCTTCCACTCTGAAAACACCAACATTTATAGAAAAAGAAGCTCCCTCAATCACATGATAACCATGGTGGCAGTTACGGCATTGCTTAAGAACACTTCCTCTTAGACTGGATCTTATTTTTTGTCCTAGAGACCCAGATAGGCATGATCCCCTGGGGCTGAATCTACTCCCTAATGAGACTTGCTCTTTCCTGCCCCACCCCCATCCCAGGATGATTGCATCTGATTTCTGGAGTTCTCTCCCCACTTTTGAGAGTCAACAGCATGGGGATTCTGGGACATGACCATCTTTGGGTTCCAGGTGCGGTTCCTGGAGCAGCAGAACCAAGTGTTGGAGACTAAGTGGAGCTTGCTACAGCAGCTGGATGTGAACAGCTGCAGGAAGAACCTGGAGCCCGTATATGAGGGCTACATCAGCAGCCTGCGGAAGCAGCTGGAGACACTTTCAGGGGACAGGGTGAGGTTGGACTCGGAGCTAAGGAACATGCAGGATTTGGTGGAGGACTACAAGAACAGGTAAGTGTAAAGGCAAAGGTTATACCCCTGGAGGGTCTTGATTACAGATGAGGGTTTGATCTGGCACCAGCATATTTGCCTTAGATCTTTTACTGATCCTATTGCAGTTTTCTTTCCCGTAGGGGAGGGAGAGAGATTCAGACAGGATGATGCTTAGGAAGAGAAAAGAGATGCCCTGAATTGCCTAGGAAATGGTATGCTCCATTTTTACCATTGAAAATGGAGAGTCGTCTCAAAACCAAATGGACAACCCAAATGGCTTCATAGCTTCTCCTGAGTGAGGTTTTTCCGTGGGAGTTCCCAGAACATGAGACAGTTCCCACAGCTCTTGAATCAAATCTTACAACTAAGCAAAAATGAGTTTTTAAAGCTTTTTTTATGACAAGGCGTATCTGTGCTGCTGAATGCCACCATTAAAGAGAATAGTTGGGTATGTACTTGGAACCAGAGATTGTTTCCCCTGTCCCCCAAATCGAGCCATTGACAGAGTGACATGTCTGAGCTCAGTGTGATCTGATATTTGGGCGGTTTGCTTCCAGGTGCCAGGATTTCTGGGATAGATGGCAAAGGGTGGAGATGGTCAGAAATGAGTAATTTCTCTTGTTCTATGTTTGACCTGCCTGTTTATCCCTATCCTAAAGTCTCCCCAAGGCAGAACTCTGGCCTGAGCCCCGCCTGGAGGTCCTGAGGGAGGAGATGACATGGTTCCTGACCTCTGGAAGCACACGATTGTGAGGACAGGCTTAAAGAATGCTTCAAATAGCTTCCAGTCAGTGGAAATGAATAGTATGATTGAGATTGAGTGAAAGTAAGGTGGGAATATCGGAGTCCCATGGAGATTTGAACAGGATTCTAGGAAGAAGAGAGGGCTGCTTAGATAGCCATTGTCTGGGTCAGAGGCATCAGGGGCTGTGCTTTCTCTGAGCCTTTTGGAGCGTGAAGGCCAGGTGTTCCAGGGTTATCACTCACTCGAGAGTGGCCATGGGTGAACCCCTTGATCCTCTGTCAAGTTCCGAGTTAATACCTATAAAAATTATACACTGATACCTGCATTGCCACCTATAAGAGCAGTTTAGAGGGAACAGCCAGATAGTCATGTATTAACAGCTCTCAAAAGGACCAAAGGGCTAGACAAATGTAAGGCATTTTTCCTTGATGTCAAAAGTCTTGGATTTGGATCCTAGTTTCATTTTTAACTGACTTTGTGACCTTGAGCAAGTCTTTGCCTCATTTGTGAAATGGAGAGATAATAATAGAACCCACTTTATAGGGTTGTTGTGGCGATTAAGTGAAATAATGTATGTGAAGATTTTAGTGCAATGTTTAGCCTGTAGTAAGGGATAAAAAAATATCAGTTGCATTTATTATTATTATTTAAAAATTAATTATCTCGGTCACTTGTGGGTTCTCAGCCACTGTTTTTGGTACCTCTTTTATGATATATCATAAAATATCATTAACATAAGTCATCTTTGTGTTAGAATTTTCAGTGCATTTACCTTCCTGTGAAACTATGAAATTCTAAGCCCAGTAGCTCAGTTGCTTAGAGCATTGTCCCAATACACTGAGGTTGCAAGTTCGATCCCCTGTGAGGGCACATGCAAGAATCAGCCTATGAATGCTTAAATAAGTGGAATTACAAATCAGTGTTTCTCTCTCTCTCACTCAAATCAATAAAAAAGAAAAAAAACTTATGAAATTCTAGAGGACAGGCAGTATGTGTCTTAAGCACCATTGTCTACTCTGGCAGTAGTCAAGAATTTTCTCATAGACATTCTAAAATAACTTTTAAGTATTCATAATTTTTAAAAATCTCACAATTTAAAAAGTTGACAAAAATGTTTACCATAAATTTAAGTCATTTCAAAGGATGCAATTTCAAGCATGTTATGTATATTGCCATTGGAAATTATAAGGGCTATATGAACTCATTTACATGTATCCAGTTGGATCTTGGTGTCCTGGCAGTTTAATACCCACCATCATTCAACCAAAAAGTTAGTAGAAAGCCACAGAAATTCCTTTTCTCTGATGTCACTGTCTCTGATTCTTCATTCAGATTATTTGACTGTTTATATCACATTTGATAACTAGTGAGGCAGATAAATAATCACAGAATATTTCATGGAAAACCTTTTTTAAACTCAAGATTAAAAATATATAAATCTATTAAACATACAAAAAATTAATGTCAATAAGCTCTGCTTTAAAAGTCAAATTTTACCTTGATCCTTTACTCAATTGAACTCCAATTCTCATGCCACTTCCATCCCATGACTTTGTTCCAAACTAATGTGTCTTATGCCTCCAAGTCTTTTATTAATCACCCTCACTGCCACAAAATCTGTTACTTGAAATTTAGCAATTTTCCTGTGATCATGTATGTTTTTTAATGTCTAATGATTTTCTCTGGATTGAGTTATAAAAAAACAAGAAGTTTTACTAATTTTGTTAAATAAACATTAAATATAAAAATGTAAAAATAATTTTGGAAATAATTTCTTAATGAGTTAAATGGGAAAGGTTTCTCTCCCTAGGTGGCTTAGCTATTTATGTATGGATACTGACTCTTGTTAGAAGTAGATGCATTCTAGTCTTATAATTTTTTCCAATCTTATCTAAGTGATGAGAAACTTGGTTCATTCAAATAGATTTTAATGGAAAGAGTTTTGCAAGAGTAGTGTATGCTTTTCCAGTTTTTCTGCTTTTTTCCCTCTCATAGCACTTACCATTTTCTGATTACATGTAATGTGTAATTTGCTTATTTGTTATTGTTTCCCTCCTGCTGTTTCATGGAGGCAGGGATATTTCTTTTTGATAGCCATGATTACCAAACTTCTTCCTTGTATTTTGTGAAACAGGAGGATGTAGACTGCTACAAACTAACTGCCTGCAACAAGCATATGCTTTTATTTCTGTTAATAGGAGGAAAGTAAAACTGAATATTTTCTAGGATAATATGGGATAAAGATTGATTGTCATATAAACAACTATTTCATACCGTAAGTTGTTAAAAAGAAGTTTTCAATTATCTTTTGAATAACACACATGAAATCTGAGATAGATCGTATCATTTGTTTTCTGTGTTTGATCCAGTATAATTAGAAAAATCTGGCCGTTTTAGGAAATATTGCATCCCCATTCACTAACATGTACTACTTCAGCCGTTCAACAAGATTTTTCTTCTTGGCAGTCAATGATTTGCCTTAGCAAGTAATACAAGCTGAAAAGATGTACTCATGTTAAAGTGTATGAAAAAAGCCCTATTCTAGTATTAATTATTTTTTTCCCTACGTTTTATGTTGTTTGTTCTCACAACTGTCCTATCTGACAATAGTAAGGGATGAGATAGCGAGAACTTTAAGTGGAATGATCAATACTCTTACCTCCCCAATCCACAATATATCTGCATTAAGAACATCTCACCCCATACAACACCTGTTTCTAAGACCTTGCTGCACTTGGAACAGGATATGTATAAGAAACAGGTGGGATAAGGTTTTGTTTGGTGTCTGTGACGTTTTGCACGCTGGGCTAGTGCACATTACTAAGGTGTCAGATGGAGGAGGGTCCGTCTTTCTGCTGTCTCAGGGAGGGGGAGCGGGAAGGGAGGAGGGACATCTCCCTCATAGATCTCCCAGGCAGATCTATCTTAGGGCAGACTTCATATGAACTAAGGAGCTGGAAATTGATTCCTTTAGCCTGTCCTTTTCACATTCCCACGAGGAAGGCTATGCATGCCCCAGGGGTACATGACCTCAGTTTGAAGACCACTACCCTGCAGCTCTCAGCACAGAGATGATCACTAACCGCTTAGTGAGCATTTGCAGTACTGAATTATCCAATGGTGGTGCTCTCTCCGTTCTCTTGCTCCACGCAGGTACGAGATGGAGATTAACAGACGCACAACTGCTGAGAATGAGTTTGTGATGCTCAAGAAGGTAAGGGGAACAGGAAGGGGTGGAGGAAGCCCGGAAGGACCTCTGAGGACTTGGCTGAGGAAAAGGAACAGTAATCCCTTGGGCAGGGATGACTGGGATTCTAAATTTCCTGTTCTTTTTGCCAAGTCTCTTTATGCTGCAACCAGAATCCGTCTGTGTGAAACCCCAGCATTTGTCACTCTTCTGGTGCACCATTGGCTGCTCTAAGGCGGGGGTTCTCAGCCTTCTGGCCCTTTTAATACAGTTCCTCATGTCGTGACCCAACCATAAAATTATTTTCATTGCTACTTCAAAACTGTAATGTTGCTACTGTTATGAATCATAATGTAAATATCTGATATGCAGGATGATCTTAGGCGACCCCTGTGAAAGGGTTGTTCGACCGCCAAAGGGATCGAGACCCACAGGTTGAGAACCACTGCTCTAAGGGATGGGACCTCCCTGAGAAGCATGGGGTAGGGGAGTGGAGAGAGTAGGAAACCTGAGGCTTCTTATGGCAGGAAGGGAGGAAGAAAGGGAGGGAAGACGAGAGGGAGGTGAGGCAGCTGGCCGCTCTCTGTGCTCCCCAGGATGTTGATGCTGCCTACATGAACAAGGTTGAGCTCCAGGCCAAAGTGGACTCCTTGACAGATGAGATAAAATTCTTCAAGTGCCTCTATGAAGGGGTAAGGACCTCACTGACCTCCTTCGCTTGATCTGCTCCTCTTATAAGTGGCTTCTGACCCTTGGCCCCGATTGTTGTGTGGACCAAAGGCTGGCAGAGAAGCCTTTCAACTCAGTGCAGCTGAGGTCCTACTATGTGCTGAGCCATGAGATGGGTTTTGAGGAAATCATGATGTAGAAAAAATGATTCCTGTCTTCCAGGAATTCACAGTCTCAGAGATCTGAGCTGTGCTAAAGCATGAGGAGCCTAGAGAAGAGAATGTTATTGGCAATTCCCTAGAGCACTCTGAGTTTAGATTTGATTGCATGGGTGGAGGGTAGATGTTGCTGCAGAGTGTGAAACAAGGGTGGGAGCATTCCTGAGTGCATGGTGGAGAGGTGGTCCCACATGGGCTGAAAGCCCATTGTGTGCATCTCACACCCAGCAGACACTGGCACTGCTGGGGTCTGCTAAGGAAGGGCAGAAAGGGAGAGCGATGGTTTTACCAGGGGGGATCAGGAGACATGCTCCCCTCAGGGGAGCCTCTAACTGGCTCCACTCCCCTAATTGTTCCCAGGAGATCGCTCAGATCCAGTCACACATCAGTGACACCTCTGTCATCCTGTCCATGGACAACAACCGGGACCTGAACTTGGACAGCATCATCGACGAGGTCCGTGCCCAGTATGAGGAAATCGCCCTGAAGAGCAAGGCGGAGGCGGAGGCCCTGTACCAGACCAAGGTGAGCTGTGTGCTCAGTAACCACAGATGCTGCCCTTTCATTATATGTGCATGCATGTGTATTTACTGGGTAGAGACCTCCTTCGCCTTGCAGCTGGGACTGTGGAAATACCTCCCTGTGGATCAGAAAGGCCTACTGCAGTTAAAAAAATATTGATTTCAGAGAGGAAAGGAGAGGGAGAAAAAGAAATATCAATGATGAGAGAGAATCAGTGATTAGCTGCCTCCTGCATGCCCTGCACTAGGGATTGAGCCCGCAACCCACTCATGTGCCCTTGACCAGAATCAAACCCAGGATCTTCAGTCTGTAGGCAGATGCTCTCTCCACTGAGCCAAACTGGCTAGAGCCCAACTGCAGCCTTGGCATGAGTTGGGGACATATATGGAGCTTAGCCCTTCCCCTGCCATGACCCTTGCTGACAGCAGAGGCCTCACCAGCCTCATCTCTGACATGACTCTGACACCATTTCTGGGGATAATTCAGATGACTTGGCTTTTCTTCCTGTCCCTAACTTTGTCAAAATAAGGACAGGAAATTTGAACTCCACCAAGGCTCTCACATTTGCGAGCTCAAGGATTCTGCTGAACTGGGGCAGGACCTTTCTATCCAGAAGGAAAGAGCTGTCTTTCTCCCCCTCCTTTCCTTCCCTCCTGCCATCTCTCTCCCCTCCTCCTTCTTTTGATTCCATTGATCTGTGATGCTTGGATATGAGAATGGCATGTAGCCCTCCCTCTCCATGCAGAACACCCCTGAGAGGTAAATGCTCAACTGTCCTGTGTCCCTCTTTTCTTGCCCAACTTCAGATCCAGGAGCTGCAGGTCACAGCAGGTCAGCATGGGGACGACCTCAACCTCACCAAGGCTGAGATCTCAGAGCTCAACCGCCTGATCCAGAGGATTCGCTCAGAGATAGCAAGTGTGAAGAAGCAGGTGGGTTCTATGCAATGAGTCAGCTATAGAGTTAACTGAGCATCAATATTTGCATAGGATCAAATATGGAAAAGGTTCTTCCTTAGGCATTTGTAATTCATCCGGGGAGAACAGTCTGAGCCAATATGGAAGGAGGAAGCATCCACCCAGTGTGCTGCACACCCACTAAGTCCTGTAGGAGTCCCGAGGGGCTGGAGCTGCCTAAGGGGCTGGAGCTGCCTAAGGGGCTGGAGCTGCCTACTGGGATGGGAGGCAGAAAGGAGAGGGAAAGAGATGCCTTCAAAGCTGGGCAGTGGGGTTTAGCCCCAGTGCAGTAGGTAGAAGGAAGGCATTGGGAGGTTTCATGTGACGAATCTGCTGGAGGAAGGAGAATCGGGCAGTGGATATTAGAGAAGAGTAGGGATTAAAAGCCTCCCACCCTCGCCTTGGCTTAGGGCTCTGCCCTGTGTTTGCCTGCCCCACTTCTGAGATGGGGCATACTTTTTTCTGGTCAGGCAACTGGGTCTTAGGTGGCTCCACTGAGGCTGTTAGCCACTCACCCAAAAAGCAATGAGTGTTTGCCTGGCTGGGGGCCTACCTGACAGAGGAGAGTGACACCAGACGGACAACAGGCCAGAATTCCGCACGGCCTTAGGATCAGCTGCTGTCCTTGGGATGAAACAAATGTGACTCCAGAGAAAGGGACACAGCAGGAAGAGAGGCTAGACACTTAGATCCCACTGAAACCTTAGCCAAGCAACCAGAACACACACTCAAGACTAAAGGCTCCGGACCTCCCCCACCCCCGTGCCACTCCCACCTTCCCAGCTTTCACATGGATGCCACTGAGCCCCACCTGCAGCTTCCTCCTGCAAGTTACATTTCCACCCAACCGCAGGTGTCTGTCAGCTTGTAAAACCTGCCAGTTATTATTGAAGGTGTTGCTGTGTAGCATGATTACCTGCAAAATTTTGGAGGCCAGACTCTTCGTGTTTATTGGACAGACATTTTATTAATAGGAACTCTATTAGTCCTCAATTTTTTTCATGATTTACAGGATCTCCCAAGACAACCTTTATACTGTGAGGCAACATTGAGGTCAGCTACCCAGAGACTATTCTGGGTTGGCATTAGAATCATGTAGCCCATGTTACAGAGCAGGAGGGAGAGCGTGGGGGCCACGTGCCAGGTGCCCACCTTCTCAGTGCCCTTTCCCTCCTCCATCCTGTGGTAGAGACGCTCCACCTTCACATGCCATGGCATGAGTTAGGGTGCACCGTGCCTGAAGTCGGGGAAGGACAGATTCTCCTCTAGGGATGTTCAAAGGTGGAGGAACCAGGACGACCTCAAAGCATTTACTGTTAGTCAGGACCCAGTGAGGGAAGGCCATCTGACCAGGATCTCAGATGCATTCATTTGTCCTTCAGTGCTCCAACCTGGAGACGGCCATCGCCGATGCTGAGCAGCGGGGCGACTGTGCCCTGAAGGACGCCCGGGCCAAGCTGGACGAGTTGGAAGCTGCCCTGCACCAGGCCAAGGAGGAGCTGGGCCGGATGTTGCGCGAGTACCAGGAGCTGATGAGCACAAAGCTGGCCCTGGACGTGGAGATTGCTACCTACCGCAAGTTGCTGGAGGGCGAGGAGTGCCGGTGAGGCCAGATATCTTTTGTCTGGGCCAGTTATCTCTTTGCATTAGTAGAAAGATTGAAAGCAAACAGTCTGGTTTTGTTCAGGTCCCACTGAAGTAAAATCTTATAGAAAATGGGCTTTACCATGGGACAATAGGAAAGACCAAGTCAGCAAGAAGAACTGAGTTATAAAAAATCCCAGAGAACTGGGAGCAGAGGAAGTACCGGTTTAGCAATGTTTGAGAAACAGAGCATCGCTTGGCCTTTCGTGGTGCAGGATGACCTCCAAGAGTCATTCACTTTCAAGGTCACTAGCAAAACTGGGGCCCAGTGAGGATGTGTGTTCATTCCTCTTAATTTGTCTAAGACCACGGGCATAAGTAGAAGGCAGTGGAGGAACAATTATCTCACATATCAGGTAATCTCAAATCCACTTTGATAGAGTGCTGACTCCTTGTGGCAGATTTTTCATCTTGGTTCTCCATTTCTGAAGAGGCCCCCCTGGGGTGTATGGGAAGAAAAGAGTCTGGGATGGGGTGGAAAGTGGGATGTTCTGAGAGGAGAGGCTCATTCACAGGAGACTCCCTGGAACCTTGAGGTGATGGCTTACTGGGGGTTTATCTGTTTTTCTTCTTCCTCTTCAGGATGTCTGGTGAATATCCAAATTCTGTGAGCATCTGTAAGTACCTACAGGTCCAGTCCTGCCCTTGGTCACCTACCACAAGTCTAAGTTCCTTTAATTCCATGACACCAAAGAGAAGTCAGAATACTGGAGTGGGTTCAGGGTCGACTTAGGGGCATAAAAAGGGAGCTGGCTTTAGTCATCAATGAGAAGCAATGGATGGAGAAAAAGAATAATATGGAATACAAGTATAACCTTAGAAAATCAAATAATACTCAACAGTGTATAATCCAAGGGTCTATTGTAAGAATAATTCTTAATGGCTACATTATATTTCTACTGATGCCAGACCCAAATAAAAGCCCTGAATGACAGCAAGAGGTTATTGAGGGAGAGCTGAAAGGGAAATGATGAAAAAGAAAGCTAAAATCTCCTCCAGATTTAAAAACTAGAGAAAGTGAGGGGAGGTACTGTCTTATGACAGGCAGGAACAGTCTGGCAGCCCCAGGCCTCCAGGAAGGCCTTTCTTCCTGTGGCTCTTCCTGTGGGCAAATTCACTGGTAGAACCTGCAGAAGCTTCTGGTTGGATAGTGACTGAGTGGCACAGCCCTACAGGAAAAGGCCAAGCGCATCAAAAGGACAGTGCTGATGAAAATATCCGAGTTCACTAAAAATGTACAACAGAGAGAATCTGTCTCAATGTGAAGCCACCCTAGGGGAGAGAACTAAGGGAGGGCCCTGGATGACGGGGCTGGGGTCTCCTCTCACCCATTGCAGCTGTCATCAGCAACACAGGAGCCGGAGCTGGAGGGGCTGGCTTCAGCATGGGCTTCGGTGCCTCCAGCAGTTACAGCTACAAACCTGGGGCTGAACTCAAAACCAAAGGCAGCTGCGGCAGCGAGTTCAAGGATCCCCTCACCAAAGCCTCCGGCAGCAGCTGTGCAAACATAAAGAAGGCCTCCAGATGAAGGGCAGAAAGCTGCAGAGCCCATCCCTCTGCCCCTTCCCAAGTCAGGAAGCGCTGCCCCTATAACCACAATCCCAGTCCCCTCCCCTCTCTCTGTGGTCCTGGGCTGGGTGACACACCTGTGCGGGAAGTCCAATCATAGGTGCGCTCAGCAACCTCCTCCTGGACCCCCTCTTACTGGGTCACTGCCCCAAATGCAAGGACAAGACGCAGACTTAGCATGCTTCCTTGCAGCCATCTCCCAGTCCCTCTGTCCCATGTGCTTTTCTTGAGCCTTCATTGCCCAGGGCCACTTTGCCCTCTGGTTGGGGTCGTGTCCAGTTCTCTGCCTCCCCTGCAATAAATGCTCAATGTCATTTGATTCTCAGTGTCAATCTGTGGTCCAGATGCCAACATCTGCACAGCCCCTTCTAACATCTCTTGGTCTAACTCTTGCTTTCCTGAGTCCCTGACACCGAAGCCTGGCTTCTCCATTGGGTTCTCAAAAGCGCCCAGCGTTCCACACAACTGTCTCTCATTGCTAGAGTGGTCAGTCCTTCTTTTCCTTCACCTCCTCGCTCTTTGGCCAACCTACCTGCCAATGCTCCCCCACAATGACCCTTCTTCCTGCCACGTCTTTCCACCCTACAGTCTGAGGCCTGATTATTATATATATATAATCGTATAGATGCATCTGTATCTATTATGTACACATAGTAGTGGCTCACTGCACAAATCCTTAGTGAGGCAGGCATTGCTCAGGCACTGGGAATACTACAGTGAATACACGGGTGCAGACCCTGTCCTCAGAGAGCTCACAATCTGCCATGCAGAGTAAAAATAAGCAACTAACACGGGAATAAATAATATGTGTCAGCAGTGATAACTATTATGAAGGAAAACTAAGTGGGGTAAGAAGAGTGCTCTTTTAGGTAAGTGTGTATGTTGCTGCAACAGTCTTTGTTTTCTCGAAATCAGCACAGTTGACTTGAGCAAGGTGCTAAGGAGCAGAATCCTTAAGGGTGGAACCACCTTCCAAGGATGAGAGTGGCATTCAAGGTGCCCATGACCCCTTCTTCTCCCACATCATTCCTGTCCTTTTACTCCAGTCTTTCTCCAAGCAGGCCAGGACTTGGCATGCCCATGGGTCTTTGCAAATATGATTTTTCAATCACAGAAATGATGCCCCATTTATTGAAAGCCTGCTCATCCTTTGTGGCCCAGCTGAAATGCCACCTCCCATGTTCCTGCATTTCCTGGTCCCTCCAGGTGGGCTCTATGAAGTCATCAAGCTTAAATGAAAGGGAACATTAGAGCTACTGGCTCAACAATTCTCCTCTGTCCCTTCATTTTATGGGAGGCAAACAGAGGCTAAGAGCTTTTTCCAAGTTCTCAGCCCTACATGCCCACAGCACCGTTCTCAACTGTGTTACAGTCGGCGCTTCATTTTCCTAGTGTCATGTTAGCTGCACTCATGTCTGTCTCCTCCCCCAATCTCCTTTCAGCCCCGTGTTCCTGGGTCCTCAAATCTGGTGCACAATCAGCACTCAATATACCTTCACCGGGGAGAGAGTTCAAGGTACACACACATCCTGATGATTTGGCATGCGAATGATAAAACAGATTTGGGTTAAAAAAATTGTGTTTCCTATGCATACACATGTGTACAGTTATGTAATTTATCAACTAAACTTTTGTTCTGGACACATGCTGACCTGGATCCTCAGGCAACAGGAATTAGCCAGTACCATCTCAGGCAAGTGGCCCCTGGGCCTAGCACTGGCTGAGCAGTCCTATACCTGGCTGCAGATCCTGGCTCTTCCAATGGCTGCATGTGGCCTAGTGCAGGATTCTGTTCTTGTGAAAGAGGATTGATGCAAGCCGGTTCTTATTGCCAGATCCTGTCTCAGCACCAATTCTCCTAAGCACGCTATGTGTGGAAACTTAATGAACTCTTCCAATAACCTGATAGGCATTATTGCTATTGTAATAATTCCATCTCACTGCTGAGGATACCAAGGCTCAGAGAGCTTAACGAATCCACCCAATGTTACATGGTTAGTAAATAGCAGAGTTGGGACTTGAACCTCAGTCCAATTCCATAGTCCACATTTCCAGCCACTACACCTCATTCCCTATCAAAATTCTCACCTTAGAGGAGTTGAGAATGTGAAAATGGATAATAGAAAGAACACAATGCCTGGAACACAGTTTGCAGTCAATACCTGTTAGTTGTTATAATAATACTTGTCGTTGAAGCCTTCTGTGTTTGCTGGCCATGCACTGTTTCACGACTAGTCGATACACAACAGGACTGTGCCCAGAGCCCTGACTGAGATGGGCTAGGTGCAGGGCAGAGGGCGCTGGGTCTCTTCATTGACACACATCCCCATCCAGTCAACAACTGTTTATTTCCAAGCAGGTAAAATACAGGGTGTCCCAAAAATATATACACACTTTAACAGCTGAAATCTCAATTGATGTTTCTTTCTTTACAGATTTAACCCATTGGAATGAATAATTATTCAAAGTGTGCATACATTTTTTGGGGCACCCTGTAACTCCTTGGTGTCTGTATTTTGTGCATACACTGCCCTCTGCCATCAGGTCCAAGTACTGCATCTTCTATCTGTGTGGCCCAGGAGGAGACTTCCCCACAGTAGAGAAGGTGCTGGATGAGCTGTCAGCTGGAAGAGAAGCTGTTTTGCTCCCTAGCCTGCCCAGACTAGTCCCAGCCTCCATACTGCCCAGAACCTGGCTCCTGGCCCCTCTTCTTCTCCTCTGTGACCCTTCCTCTACCAGGAGGTGGCGGGGGAGAGGGGGTGCTGGTGCTGCTGCCATCTGAACCTCCTCACCTCTAGTCAGAGAACTCGGTACCTTCATATAGCTCTTCCTCAATGGGCACCTGAGAATGTTGATCTTGGTGCTGATCCAGAGGTCCTGGGAATGAGAACCCCCTTACCTCATTAACATCCCTCCCCCCACTGCTCCCCTCCCCGCCTGCTCTGCCCATACCCTGCCCTGGTTGTATTGGGGTGGGAGGGCTCTCTCTCTCTCTTTCTCTCTCTCACTCTCCTTCCTCTCCCTCCTCCCCCACACAAACACACTCTCTCTCCCTTTCTTTCTTTCTCAGCAGATAATCCAGACATGCAGACACTGGCAAGGTTTAGCCAAGGGGTTACAGAGGAAGGAAGGGGTCAGAGTTGAACACTGACAATCTGGGAAGGTTTCCTGGAGGAGGTGAGAGGGACACAAAATCACACTGTGTAAGAGAACATGCTTTACACTGGGCTAACCAAGAGTCTGGATCCCGTTGTTGGTTCGTTTCTTTTGCCACTTATAACCATGACTTGGGCAACTCAGTCTCCTTGTTCCTGTGTTTTCTCATTTGTAAAGTGAGAAAAATGAGTATTTTCCTCTGGATTGATGTGAGGATGAAACAAGTTAAAATGTACCAAAGAAGCTGTCAAAAAATGATCACTCCATTTCTACATCCGAGGCTCCCCTGCCCTGCTAGCTTCCTGCTTGATTCCAATCCCAGGCTAGCAGCTCTTCCCCCATCTCGCTCTTCTTGGCCTCTGCAGCCCACATTCATTTTCAGAAGGTTTCCTTCCATGTCCCCTGGTCCCTCTTGGCCTTCTCCTTTGGCCCTCTGTTGTGACATGTAGCGCCTTTTCGTGCTCCAGGCTGCCCCGCTGTTCCGTTTCCTTCTCTATGTTCACCAGTGTGCCCCATGTCCACCGGCTCCCACCCACAGACCGCCTGCGTCCTGGTGTGCCTCACTCTCCCCCACTCCCTGATCTGTGGGTTCATGTCACAACCAGTCTCCTGAACTGATAGCTGCACGCCACACCTCGTAGCCAGGCCACAAAGTCCCACCTGCCCCAGTGGGGGCCCCTGACACTGGAGATGGGGACTTGCTCTGTGGACCTCCTTCTCTACAGGGAAGGTGGACAGAACTTTTCAATGGGGCCGGGCTGTGGTCCCAGCTCACACTCTGACCGCAGCCTCAGGTGCTAGCACTGAGCATCACCTAAGCCTCACGGCCTGAGCGGCTTCATCCAAGGCAAGGCTGCATCCTGGAGGGCGGTGCCTAGGGCCCCCGGCACAGCAGTGAGGCAGTTCTTTGCAGTCAGTAGGTATCTCATTCCTTCCTTACGGGCTGGGTTGGGGCTGGGGTCAGTTCAGCCCCTGTCTCCAGCCTCTGGGCTCATCCTCTACCCTCTCTGTGTCTTTAGCCCTTCCCCTCAGGAAAAATTCATCCCTCCTCGCTGACCCAGTCTTTCCTTGTTCCCGTTTTCTAATATATTCAGTTATTTTTTTTTTATACTTCTTTCTTGACGTCTTACTTCACACATTTTCCTCCCAGTTTTTACCTTGCTGTGGCCACCCAGGCCCTGAGTGCTTCTGCCCTGCCTGGGTGTTTAAGTTCCCCTCCTAACCCTGTCCCCATGGGCTCAGTTATAAAGTGGGCCCAGGAGAGAGTGATGGCCGTTCCCCCACACCTAAGGCAGGTGCTCCTCCACCCCAGGCCCTGCCCACCTTTCCAGCAGCTTATCCAAGGGATGGGGTGGGGGCAGGGATGACCTTCTCCCTCCTGTTTGAACAGGGCTGTGCACGGTGCTCTGATGGGAGACAGAGAGCATGTCATTAGTGACTACTGGCTTAATTACCACCTGTGTGCAGCCTGCATGTTTGCTTTGGAAATGGGTAAAGGAAGAGGCAGATCAAGCTTCAAACTTCATAATCACGATCAAAAGATTAAGGCATTTCCCTCAGCTGCTCTATTCTCTTTCAAAAAAAAAAAAAAAAAGAATCATGCAATAAAGGGGGATGGGGGACCAGAAAGTAACTTACAAACTTCTTCCAGAAGTGCTTGGTGGTGGAAGGGACTGAGGTGAGGAGTTGGATGAAATAACATGGCAGTGGGGGCCTGGTGGTATTTTGAAACAAACAAATAGAAGAAAACGCGTCCTTCCTAGAGCAAGACCGCACTTGTCCGGCATACCTCTGTGCATCTAGCTGAGAGGAGAGCTCCCTGTGATGACGAGGCAGATGGTGGGGGTGGGAATTGCAAAGAGCCCAGAGAGCTTGTCTTTTAAACAAGAGGAAAGAAAGAGAACTAAAGACTGCTTGATTGGCACTAAAGGATTAGGGCCTGTGCAGTCATAGAGCCTAAGAAGGCAGGGTTGGGGAGGGAGAGAAGGGAGTATGGAGGAGCTCATGAGACATGGGCCAGGATGTGCTGCAGGCAACAGGACACTCAGGCTGGGAAAAATGAAAAAGGGTTGCAGGTCCCTGAGCCAGAGGGAAACAGAGTAGGGCAGTTAACAGTGGACAGAACCCAGAGTGGACACACAGCGGGGAGCAGGGGGGGCTATCACTTCCCCGGGGCTCAGAGAAGGAAAAGACCCACGGGACTGGAAGACTGTGCTCAGCCTGCCCTGGAGGAGTAGGGGACAACTGGGGAGTAGGGGGAACCAAGAGACTCTGATGGCCCTTCTCTTGAGAGCTTAGAATTCTGGCCACAGGCTCCAGCTCACCTGTGTTTTGAGCCTGTCCTTGAGATTCAGGCAAGCCAACCAGGCCCTGGCGGCTGTGCGCATGAGGGGCGAATGGGGCCTGAAATTCAGCTGTGCACTCAGGTCAAGGGCTGCATCTTTCTAACAGGCACAAAGGTGCCTGAGGGCCCTGCAGCCACTTGGTTAAACTGCTGTGACAGTTAAATTCTCTTGGTTAAACTCTCTTGAGGCAGGAGGGACAGGCCCCTCCTGAGCTAGGCTGCAGCTGGCAGAAGCAAGATCTGGGATGCTAATGCTGAGGAGTTGATGGGAAGGCCCTACTAAAGTGACCAGATTTTAACATTGGTAAAGCGGGACACCATTGACCGGGGGCGGGGGGGGGGGGGGGGGGGGGGACGGTGTTCTTTTTTTTTTAATTATTATTATTACTTAAAATATTACAAAGAGTAGTACATATGTGTCTTTCCAAAAATCGGGACTTTTTTTAAATACCGTGGGACGCGGGATAAATTGTTAAAAATTGGGACTGTCCCGCCAAAAGCGGGATGTCTGGTCACCTTACCATAGACTCAGAAAGAGGTGTTTGTGGAGAGATGCTGAGGAGTGCTGCTAGAAAGTTCTACGACCAGCTGTGCTGAGGGAACCACCACTAGGTGTCAGATCACTAAGCATCCTCTGATAAGTTTGAACAAGCAGAGGCTCACTGCACAATGTCTTGACATTAAGGTGGCATTGGTGGGGATTCAGAGCTCTGACTGCCCTCTGGGATTTCACTCAGCACAGCGCCTGGGTTTGATAAGTGAGAGTGAAACTGAATTTAAATGGATGAGACCCAGCTACCTGTTTTCTTAATAATCTGGGGGATTCACGTTAACATGTGTGTGTAAGGATGGGCATGGGGAGAGGGATGAAGAGAGATGTAACTTCAATGACCCCTACAAACTACTGGGGAATCTGGCACTCTGTACTCTGCAACATAAAGGGTGATTGGCTGCCCAGGTCATAGCACTGGACAAGTTGCCAATCCTGGGGAGTTGGGCCAGGTGGTCAGTCTAGAGCCCTGGACTGCAGCGATGGCTCTGCCCTACTGCTTGGCGCATATCTCATTTTCTGTGGGACTCGATAGGCCAGGACTCAGAGAATTTCATGCCAGGAAGGTGTAGGGTGTTGGGAGGGGAGATAAAGAATGGAAGAAAAGCTGATGAATCTATTATTTAAGCTAACTTTGGACGAGGATGGAAAAACAGGTGCCCTTTAAACTGGTTCAGACAGGCAGAGAGCTTTAGGTTTCTGCACTGAGCTCATTTTCAAATGATCAGATAACTCAGTTTCAAGTCCTTTCCGATCCCAACATGCTGTGGTTTATCTCCAAATCTTGTCATCCCAAAGTTAGCCCCAAAACTCTTCAAGCTTCTTCCTCTTTCTATTAATGACCTTGGTCTACAGAACGCTGGTTTCCTAGACTATGCCTAAGAGTAGTCAAAAAACCAATGGGCTAGGGAAAAAATGACCTTCAGGCCCTGACTGGTTTGGCTAGTGGATAGAGCATCGGCCTGCGGACTGAGAGGTCCAAGGTTCGATTCCGGTCAAGGGCATGTACCTTGGTTGCAGGCACATCCCCAATAGGAGGTGTGCAGGAGGCAGCTGACCAATGTTTCTCTCTCATCGATGTTTCTAATTCTCTATCCCTCTCCTTTCCTCTCTGTAACAAATCAATAGAATATATATTTTTTTAAAAGTGACCTTCAGGATCCATTCTCCAGCCAAGCAGACATGACTTTGGATGTGTCCATTTGGGATTATTTGTGTACTGCTTTCTATGTACCTCCAGGTAGTGTGTTTAGCTGAGAGGGACTTTTATCCTCCAGGAATTCCCTTAACTCATGGTGGAAGACCATGGAGTAAATGGATTTGGTTCCTTCAGGGTTCTCTAGGGTCCTGTCTCTATCACAGTTCTCCTTGTGTAACATGGAATCTGTTCTTTAACCTAAAGCCCTGGCTCAGTGCTGTTTCTTCCCCTCATGACCTCCTACAATTCCACACTATCTGCAGGGAGAAGGGAACTATCTTAGCCACCATCTTTCTCCCACTGACCACCGCTCCCCAAGTCAAACCTTCCCCTTCAGTCCACCTGGACTGCTCATGGCCTCTCAGATGCAGTGCACCTGTCCAGTCTGGACCACCTTCCAAGTCTCGATCCCTACCTTTCAGAGCCCAATGTATTTATTTTGATTTTTAAAAAAATCAGGATTCTAATAACAGCTTATCTAAGTCAATCAGTTAAGCACATTATTGAATACAGGCATGTGGAATTAAACTACAGCAAAACAACTCTCATTGGCTTATATTTTTTCTCCTCCAGTTCAATTTCCATTTTTTAGTGGGGAAGGAGAAAGTCTTAGAAACTTCCCTCCCTCAGTGTCCAGCATTGAGTAGTCCACACAGTAGGCACTTAATTTTACACTCATTGAATAAGCCAATCTCTTCAGACTTTGGGACATTCATTAGTCCAGTAAACTCAAAGACCAGGGTGTGGAGTGTGATGACTAATTAAAGGGTAGCCAACAAGGTGAAAATTGGGGCTGTCAGGGATCTGACTGTGTAGGCCAAAGAAAATCACCTGCAATTATTACATTTCCTAAGGAACCAGCTGGGAGGGGGGCCACCTGTGTGTGGCCACTGTCACAACACTGCTGTCCAGAAACCCTCCTGTGCCTTCTCTTCTTTCTTCTGCATCACAACTACCATCACCACTGTCATCATCACCACCACCACTATCACTGAGCCCTTACTTGCCAGCCCCTAGTACAGGACCTGGCATAGAGAGGTGATGTGTGTGGGAAGCACGCTGAAAGGTGCCGGGACCCCAGCCCTAGTCCTGGCTCTCCCCAGCCCATCACCTTGGAACATAGATGGACTTAGTTCATTCTCCAGCATTTTTCCAGGCACCTAAAACTCTGTTTTTTAATCACCCTACATCTTCTCTAGCCTTGAAGATCTAGCTTTGAACTTTTCCTGCTTTGTAAATGTTCTTCTGAGAAGGTCTTTGATAAGAGGTCCAACTCCTCAGGCAGATAGAGCTCACACTCAGCCCCACAGTGGAGGCACAGACTTGGCCCAGGAGACTCAGCCCACCAGAACCATGTGTATTTCCCATAGGGAGCCCCTCAGGGGTAGCAACTGGAGGAAGGGTCTACAATAAAATAGCCCTGCTGAAAAGTGACTCTTCCTTCCCCTGCCCATCCCCATTTTGGCTGACTCTCTCTCTCTCTGAACTAGAGAAACATGGCCCAAGGAACTCAGAAGTCCATGGTTGACAGTCCTACCTCATATCAGAAAGTCTTTGCATCTCTGACTAATCTCTATGACATTATGTGATGATGATGGTTAGAAGCAGGGACTGTGAAACCAGATACTCTTGAATTCCATCCCCAGCCCTGGTTTATGAGCTGAGTGACTTTGGGCAAGTTCCTGAACATCTCTAAGCCTCAGTTTCTTCAACAGTAAAGTGAAATTAGTAAAATGAGAATTAAATTAGAATCCCTTGTAGTGCTTGGCACAATGTCTGGCACGTGCAAAGTGAACAATAAACATTGATTTTTGTTGTTACTACTGTCACTATGACCACAACTGATTGTATTGCTGCCACCATCGCTCCTCCTACTTCAGGTCATACTTTAATCCCTGGGAGTGGCCACTCTGAGACAGCCCCCGTGATGGGTGCTGTTGGGGGTATATAGCTGGCCTTCTGGAGACCCCTAAAATGGCAATCACAATTAGCCCCTCTTCCCCTGCACACCTCTAATCCCTGTTCACAATTCTTTCCTGTTATTCTGAGTTTTGGCCCCGGATTTAAGTTCTTTTTGTGAATTCTGTTCATTGGTCTTCAGATTCTTTGCGGGCTGGAGCCATGTTGGTCGTTCCCAGTCAAGGGACTCACTGTAGTTTGTTGATATTCAGAACATCATGCTCACATACAATCTGGTTCAGAAAAGTGCAAGAACCCACTCAGTTATGCCCTCTCATGCTCTCTCATGCTAGACCCTGCCAGGAAGGTTGAGAGGCAGGGTCCCTGGAGAAGGAGCTTCCACCGCTGCCTCTGGGCTGAGAGGAGAATGTGATGAAGGGAAAACCCTCTGAGGCAGCCAGGCCTATAAGCATCCTGGTGCTCAGCTCACTGTCTCCCCCTTTTCCTTTCCCAGCAGCTAGAGCAGTTGTCTACTACTCTCTGGCTGATCCCAATGGGTCCAGGCTCCCCAAATTAGTTATAGAAGTGGTCAGAATCCTGCATTAGGGCTACCAGGTGCCTGTTTTTGAAATAATTTTTAGCATTTTTAACTTACCACCACCCTTTCCCTGGACTACCTGAACTTTATTATAAAGGACTGGCTTTTCTGATCCAGGACTGAGTGGCTTCCTAAAGTGATCAGGAAACTGGCAGAACAGCCCACCCTGAACCCAGCAGTGAACCTCAGGGTCTTCTGTACCTTAGGCACTGGGCATGGAGTGTTTCCCTAGGGAGTGCGAGGACAGATGTTATCCCCAAAGAGAGAAGAGTGAATGTCCCAGCTCCTGAGGCTGCTCTATGGCCCGACCTCCTAAGATGGAAGAGCTCACCCTGCCCAGGAGAAAAAAAATCGGCAGAAGAACCACCAGTTCCTTGGAAAGGTTCTCACTGTTGAAAAGGCAATGTCCACTACCCAGGCCCTGCCAAGGACAGAAAGCCTCGACAGCACCACTGCTGGGGGCCATACAGTCATTTCCACTATTTTCCTGGTGTCTGTTCCATTGCTGGACAGCTGTGGTCCTTACAGTGACCTAGAGAGTGGCTCCTGGGACTTCTTTCTTGGGTCCAGATCTTTGAAGACCCACCATATCCTTTCCCAGTCTCTTCATCCCCAGTATGGACACTCCAGCTCCTCAATCAGATCAGATAATAAGGAGATGGGGCCTCTGGGGAGGAACACGGGGGTTTGGGTTGAGCCCTCTTGGACAAAGCTAGGCATTGCCTCTGTTCCTTGGTACTAAATGAGCTAGAGGGAGGCAGCACTGGAAAAGTGAAGGTAGGCGATCTGTGAAGGGGATAACGCTCCAGGTCCCTAATTAGGAGCACAGATAAACGTCTGATTAGACCCCTTCCATGTGCAAGGGCAGCATCTTCCACTCGCTATCAGAGGTGCTTTGTTGCAGAAAGGGCTTGGCGATCTCTGTTCCACAAATTGCGCATGGCCTCTGGCCCTTTAGCAGGAGGAGAGGATACGGTGGAGGGACGCCCTTTTCCGGTGTCCCGAGCTTGACAGGATAAAAGGAGCCAACGCTGTGGGTGTCCCTTCGTGTTCTCTACCTATTGGTGACTGCTTTTCTCCAGCTCTGTCAACTCCCTCTCTCCCATCATGAGTCGGCAACTGAGCATCAAGTCTGGTGGTGAGAAGGGTGGCTTCAGTGGGTACTCAGCAGTGGTGTTGAGGAAGGCTGTGGGCAGTGCGGCTTCTCACCGCGGAGCTGGCAAAGGAACTGGGGCCGGCTTCGGCAGTCAGAGCCTCTACAGTCTCAGAGGGGATCGGTGTACTTCCCTCCACGCGGCTGGTGGTGATGTTCGGACCAGAGGTTACAGCTTCTACCCTGGCTCTGGGTATGGAGGAGGCCGGGTCCTTGGCTTTGCTGGCAGCATGTTTGGTAGTGTTGCCCTGGGGCCTGTGTGCCCATCCATGTGCCTACCTGGGGGCATCCACCAGGTCACTGTCAACAAGAGCCTCCTGGCCCCTCTCAATGTGGAGCTGGACCCCAAGATCCAAAAAGTACGCGCCCAGGAGCGGGAGCAGATCAAGGTGCTGAACAACAAGTTTGCTTCCTTCATTGATAAGGTAGGTCTCATAGGAGGAGGATAAGACAGTTGAGAAGATATGAGTGATTCCTGCTGCCTGGGAGTGGACAGGGCATTGCAAATGGACAGGTGGAAGCTGAACCTAAAGAAGGACCCCCGATCATAACAGAGAGAACAGGCCTGGAAGCTGGGTAGCACAAAGAAATAAATGAATGTATTGCTCTCTTTGGGGATTTTACAGAGAAGGGTGGGAAATTGGGTAAAGGATAGCCATTCAGAAACCTTGAGAAAGAAGTGATGGTCTTTGGAGGGTGGTGGATGAAGCTCCAGCTCTTTAAAGACAACAAGGGGTTAACAGACTCAGCATTATTTAGGCGAAGGGCTCATGGTACAGAAGAAACATGTACAGACACAAGGAAGAGCATCTCCTGGGTGCTGGCTCAGGTGATAGAAGAAAGCTATGGACTCACCTTTTTCAGTGACTGCTTTTGTCCAGAAGGTTGTGGAATGAGCATGGAAAAGGTCTAATTTATATGGAATTCCATGAGTAGAGTCAGGACTTGAGTCAAATGACTTTAGGAAAAATCTGTGTAACCTGGGGAGTCATCGGTGTATGTCCATGGGACATGATAGCATTTATTATGGTTGCAGGTGCGGTTCCTGGAGCAGCAGAACCAGGTGCTAGAGACCAAGTGGGAGTTGTTGCAGCAGCTGGACCTGAGCAACTGTCAGAAGAACCTGGAGCCCATCCTGGAGAGCTACATCAGCAGCCTGCGGAAGCAGCTGGAGACGTTGTTGGGGGACAGGGTGAGGCTGGACTCAGAGCTGAAGAGCATGCGGGTCCTGGTGGAGGACTACAAGAAGAGGTGAGCAGGTACCACCAAAGATCATGGGTCATGTTCCCAGAAGCTCCTGGGCTCAGCCAATTTTTGAGCCACTTTAGGAGGGAAGGGAGCAAGCACCAGGGTCAGGGCTCACACCCCTTCTCTGGTTGTGGGGGAAAAACCCTGTTGATAACTTTCTATCCGGTTGATAGGAAAAGTTCATATGCTCATTGATTCCCTGACTGGTTCAGTGCCCAGTTCAGGGAGCCTAATAGACACCTGAATGTTTTCCAGCAAGTGGAATCTAGAGGAAGTAACTCAGGGACATAGAACTGCCACCACCAGCTTCTGCAGTGCTCATCTTCAGGAGATCTTGTGGGGACTCTATATCCTGAGCACTTTCTCGATCAGAGGGAAGACAAGGTTACTTGGTTGATGGGACTGAGGTCTTTGCTATCTTCTTTCCTGGCCCACAGGTATGAGGTGGAGATTAATCGACGCACAGCAACTGAGAATGAGTTCGTGGTGCTCAAGAAGGTAAGAGAGAGAAGAGCCTAAGGACTCTGGTCTCTCTTACACCTCATCTTAACAAACTCTGCTCAAGACTTCAACCCAGGTCTCCTGGGGAGGGGCTGGTGCCTGAATGGGGATGGAGTCATAGTTCTGGTCTCCAGCAAATTGGAAAGACAGGGCATACATCCAGGAAATGAACAGAGTCAGACAGGAGAGACTTCTGGTCTGGGAATTAGGAAACTTTGGTTCAGTTCAGCCTTCCTGTGTGACTTGAAGAAACTCACCCCACCTCCCCGGGCTTTGTTTCTCCAGATGTAGCAGAGAATGAGTAGGCCTCATTCTCCTATCCCTATTCCCAAAGGTGCAGTGAGTCTGAGAGAAAAGCAATATTGAGTGATTGTATTCATCAATGTGCTTTCCTTTGTGGGCAAAACACAGGAAGTCAGATGGCTTTGGGGCAGGGACAAGACAGCTGATGGGAGGGGAGTTGTACTGACCAATGGCTCTGGTGCCTCTTGCAGGATGCAGATGCAGCCTACATGGTCAAGGTGGAGCTTCAGGCCAAAGTGGACTCTCTGGAAAAAGACATCAAGTTCCTCAAGTGTCTGTATGATGCAGTAAGGACACTTCTCCCCTTCCCCATCCCACCTCTCTCCAGCTGAGAATATCACCTGCATCTTCCAGGAGATGCCAATAGGAGGGATTTAGGATAAAGAGTATGAAGGCTGTTTTGATGGAGAAGTGCAAAACCCTGCACTGGGAAACCATGACAGTGTAGACTCCTGGTCCCCAGAACCCACAGACACAGGAGATGATCTCATCTGAGCCTTGAAAGTGACCTTGCTCACAGGCAGAAAAAACAAAAATGACCCCATAAAGTCCTGCTAAGGCACAAATTCTTCTGTCTGTAAATTGTAGGAAATGTCTCCCACTACCTGTTGCCTGTGTAGAGGGGAAGGGGGATCCATAGAGGAGGGAAGAAAGGGGTGTCCTGCTCCTGTGAACCTTCTCTCTCGGCTTCACAGGCAGATCTCCATCACGCACTTCCTGCTTCCACCTTAGCCCGTTCTGTCAGGGCTGCAGGCCCAGAGACTGATGAGCACAGGAGAGAAGTTGGGGGCCCTGACTCTGTCCTCACTTCTCAACTTAGGAGATAGCCCAGATCCAGACTCATGCCAGTGAGACCTCCATCATCCTGTCCATGGACAACAACCGGGACCTGAACTTGGACAGCATCATTGCTGAGGTCCGCGCCCAGTATGAAAAGATTGCCCTGAAGAGCAAGGCCGAGGCTGAGGCCTTGTACCAGAGCAAGGTGGGCACTGGGGTGGGGAGCTCCCTTCTCCACCAGCCCCTTCTTTCTTGGGAAGGTACACCTCCACCAGTGAATGGGAGAAGTATCTTTGGAGATGTGCTGAATGAAAAAGGGGTTATTACCAATGGCTTAACAACATTCTACCCAAAAAGAATCATTGGCAGAGACCATTATCAAAGATAATTTAAAAAAATGGCATGTATGGGCATATCCAACAGAGGATAGGCAATCCTCTAGTGGAAGGAAAAAGTGAGGTGTTCTTGTTATAAAACAAAGATATTTCTAGGAGGTAAAATATGTTGCCATGAAGCAGAAGGAGAGTAACAGATACAAAGCACAGTTATATGGGTGAGCTGGGGTGGGCAGAGATGAAGAAGAGAAAGCCCAGAGCTCTTTTCTTTCATTTTTTAAAAAATAACTAATAGGATTTTCTATTTGTCACATTAAAAGTCTGAATTTTAAATAGATTCTTGGAGGAGAACTTACATCTATCAGCTTAGTCAACTTTAACACCTGGCTCATTCCCAGTAGCTTTTCCAGGACTTCTGCCTTCACCATGAAGTTCCAAGAGTTTTCACAATCCAAACTTGAGCTTCCTCAGAATTTGACTTTCTAACAAAGACATCATGGAGCAGATAAATAGATTGTCATGTCTTCCTGTCTTTTCCAATGCTATCCCAAATTAATTGACCACTTCTTTTAAGTCTTTTGAACCTCTTGGATCATGAACTCCATCATCTTCTCCCAGATTTGGTGGGCCTGTTGATCCTGAACATAATAGGTCTTCCTAATCTGATTGTTATTTTTAGTAAAACCAACATAGAATAGATGAAGCAAATACTCACTGGTAGTCTTGACATAACATGAGCTTCAATCATGGCCTACCATTTGTTGACCATGGAGCACATTTTGTCACAGGTAAGAGACATTCTGTGAAAATTAGTCAGGCAGTTTTTGTCCTGAACATCCTCAGTAATTAGCTTCAATTTTCTAAATGAAAAGTCATCATTCTGAATCATTTGAAGCTAGTGTCACTTCAAAAACATGACCCTTGACACTCTCAAATGCAATTCTGGTTCCTTGAGTTCTTGTGGCTAGTGTTTTCCCAATATTCTTATATTGAATACCAGAGGCCCAGTACATGAAAATCATGCACTGGTAGGGTCCCTAGCAGCTGCCGGCTGCCTGCCACGCCTCTGGCCGGGGCCTCCCTCCCTTTCCCCGGCTGGCCTTGTCCCCTGGTCGAACTCCCGGACCTTCTGGTTGAGGGGACAATTTGCATACTATGCTTTTATTATATTGAACATAACTGGTGCTTTCACATCATACCATTTTTTCTTAGAAAATAGATCAACCACTTTATTCTTGGCTCCCTTTTTGCTGCCTTTCATCAAGTGCTCATTCTTGTCAGCCACCGTGGTGGTGGTGTTCAGAGAGCAAAAAGGCCAGGAGCTCTTATCTGATCAGTGAGGGAGGGCTTCCAAGAGGAGAGAGGAGAGTTCTAGGTGTCTTCTAGGTCAGAGGAGCTATGCATTGGAGTAAAACCCTTGGAGCTGTCACTGAGAAGAGCCTTGCCTGGGCTCTCAGCACTCACTTCTGTCAGTTCTAGCACTCCTTTCCACAGTCATAAAGCCCAAGAACAGCAAGGACACAGGTTCACTTTCTCCATCCATGGCCACATCAGCCCCTCTTCTCTGAAGAACTGGCCAAGGGGAGAGAGAAAGATTTGAGCTATTAAGTCCTGCATCCCAACTCACATCACCTCGAGGATATGTGCTATCATCGGCTTCCTGTCCACATGAAAGGGCTGCAGGGCAATGTATGATTCGTGGGGCAGGGACCTCTCTCCTATCCTGTTCACAGCTGTATCCCCAGTACATGAACAGAACCTAGCCTTTACAAGATGCCTCTACATGGAAGTACTAAATGAGTGGAAAGAGTCAGAGTTCTTCTTATATTTTGGAAGTGTTTAATAAATGATACGAACTGTCTCTTTCCTTTATCCAACCCAAGACTGTATGCAGGGTGATGAAAAGGGAGGTTAGGCCCAGCAAACAGGTTCTGCTTAGAGAAGCAGGTGGACTTCTTGGTCAGAACCATCACCAAACAGCTAGAAGAATGCTCAGGTCCTGTCTCCATCACCATCTGCTCTGGAGTCACCTCCCCTGGCTCGTTTCAGGAGTGGAAATGTTTATTTGGGACCCTTCTCCTACCTTGAATGGGTTGAGCAGTCCTGTCTTATCACCAACTTTCTATCTCTGGGAAACCAGATCCAGGAGCTGCAGCTGGCAGCCGGCCGGCACGGTGACGACCTTAAGAAGACCAAGAATGAGATGTCAGAGCTGAACCGGCTCGTGCAGAGGATCCGCTGCGAGACTGTCAATGTGAGGAAGCAGGTGGGCAGCAACCCCACAGAGAACATCAGGGTCAATCTCACCTTTTGCGGTGGAGAAATTGGAGCCCACCCTTCAGGACAAAGCAAATCTCCCCGACCTGGGCTTAGGAGCCCCTCAGCCATCCACAGTCCCTCCTTCCCACCTGCTTTCAGAGCAGGCACCTGCTCAGAATTGGGAGGAGCCTGGAGCTTATTTCATCTGACTCCTGGGTTGGAGAGGGAAGTGACTTATCCAGGATCCCCAACTTTTGTGTGTGCGTGCATGTGTGTGTGTGCTTAATTTTTATTGATTGCTTTGTGTGTGAGAGAGAAACAAACAATTATTTGCTTTTCTATTTATTTATGCGTTTAGTGGTTGATTCTTGTATGTGCCCTGACCAGGGATCAAATCTGCAACCTTGTCATATCAGGATGACACTTTAATCAACTGTACTACTCAGCCAGGGCCCCAGCTGGTTATTAATAGAACCAGGATTAGAATCCAGGTTTTCTCCTTCTTTTTTCCTCTTTCTCAGATTCTTTCTGTGTGCAATGAACCTGGCCCATGTCCCTTTTAAGTGTGACCCTCTGAGGGGCAGGTCCCATGCCTCTTCCTCCCACTAGACACTCAATACGTGTGGGATGTGTGGAGTGTGCTTTCAGGGTCCCTCAGGGTGGGACAGGGTCATGGTGGCTGAGTGAGATTGACAGCAGATGAAGCCCTCCAAGTCCCCTGCCCTATGCCGAAGTACCGTTTTTATTTCACCGGAGAGACCCTGTCTTACCTGGGAGCAGCAAACCTTAACACTGTATCAGTGGGAAGATGATTTTAAGGGGTGGCAATTCCTTCCTGTGTTCTCTACAGAGAACCAGGTCAACTCTGATAGTGACAGACTTGCCAAACTGACAGACTAGAGCCCAGTCTCCTCCCCACACCTCACAACCTTCCACACCAGGCACAGGCTCTACGGACTGTTCTTCCTTTATTAGCATCTGTCATCACAGGGCTACCAGATATTCATCAGAGCTCAGTTTCTGAGGCCATGGGCCTAATTTCAGGCCAGACTGGGGGACCATCTAGACAGACCATCCTCTCAGAGTGCTCACTCTTGCTGCTAAATGGTAGAAAGTGTTTCTGATGAGAGCTGTCCTACAGGCAGAAATCCTATCACAATGGCACTTGGCACACTATCTGATCCTTAGAAGCATCCTGGTTGGATCTCAGCATGATTCTCTGGACCTGGCATATGTGGAACCTACAGCCATTGGTGGCTCCGATCCCAGGCGTTAGATTACTTTTCAAACATCGAAATCTCTGCTTGTATTCCTGAACTCCTTTCCTGCTCTTGGCTCTGACAGCTTTTCACAACAACTGTAAATATCCATCTGCAACAGAAAATAGGGGAGACCTAGCTTCTGGTGTTGGCTCTGCAGCTATTTCCTTTTGTCACTTGGGCCTCATCTGTAAAATGAGGGGGTTATGCTACCTAACCTTTGAGATCTAAAAATTATGTTGTGTTCTGATGATCTCCCTGTTCTTTGCCTTTTAGTGTGTCAACCTGGAGACAGCCATCGCCAATGCTGAGCAGAAGGGGGACAGTGCCCTGAAGGACGCCCAGGCCAAGCTGGATGAGCTGGAGGCTGCCCTGCACCAGGGCAAGGAGGAGCTGGCCCGGATGCTGCGGGAGTACCAGGAGCTCATGAGCCTGAAGCTGGCCCTGGACATGGAGATCGCCACCTACCGCAAGCTGCTGGAGGGCGAAGAGTGCCGGTGAGGGGGGCAAAGGTGCCAAGGGAGAAGGGGCTGTGGGTGGCTCTCCGCTAGGATGAGGGCCGTTTGGAAGCCTCCTGTAAGGAAGGTCAGGCGGGAGCCGTGAAGCACAGGTGGTTGGTGGTGCTGTGGAAAGAGCCAGTGGGATCTGAGAGACCTGGGTTTCATTGCTAGCTTTGCCACTTACAGCTGTTTGGTTCTGGTAAATCACTACTGTCCCTAGGTCTCTATTTTCTCATCTATAAAATGAGGATTATGAGCTGCATCTTATGGGTTTTTATAAGGATGAATTAAAACAACATACACATAAAAGCAGGAGGCCGCTAACGCTTAGCTGAATCTGGACACATCCCTGAGGTTTTCTCCTCTAACTTTCTGTCCTTCAGAATGTCTGGTGAGAATCCGTCCTCTGTGAGCATCTGTGAGTATCCCTGCGAGAAGGGTTGGGTGGGGATTCTGGTTGTATGGGAAGGCGGGGGAGGACTCCACTCACTGTCTCCTCCTAGCTGGGAGTTTCTAGAAATGTCTTGTGAAGCTTCTCTGGCTTCAAAGGAAACCTAGTCCCCTTTTGTCCCGTGGAAGCAATGAATGAAGTAATGCCCACCCTCCAGTCCTCTCCAGCTCTCCCCTGGACATCGTCATTGAGAGAAAGGGTTGAGAATATGGCCTTGGGAGCCAGTGGTCTGAGACTCTCAAGGAGGACAGGAAGCATGTCTGTCCTGTGTGGCCCTCACCTCACACCATGCTGGGCTCACCAGAGGGTCTTGCTTTATCTTTATGGTGTTTCTTGATGCTGAGGGTTGCTGTGGGACTAAGGGGGATGGCTCACCTGCTGGTGGACTCCACTGAACTCCTTTCCTGCTCTTGGCTCTGCCTCCTCAGCTGTCATCAGCAGTGCAGGCAGCTACCACCTGGGCTCCTCCGCCAATACCACCCTCGGTGTCAGCAGTGCGGCAGGAAGCTCTGGCAGCACCTGGAGTGAGCAGACCAGGACCAGAGGGGCACCAGATGCAGACCCCAAGGACTCTCAAGGCAAGAGCACCCCAGTCAGTGCCCCAGCCAGGAAAGACACTCGATGAGCCACACGACCCCTTGCTTCAGCACCTCGGAGAAGAGATGCCCTTGCCCATGCCCTGCCTGAAGACACCTGCCACACCCCAATCCTCCACCCCAGAGCCTAGAACCTTGGGCTGTTGTACTATGGCTTGTCTCACTGTCAAATTCTGATTGGAACCATCACCTCCCTGTTTCCTCAGGTCCTGTGTGCACTTTGGAACTTCTTGTTTTCTTTGCTGCCTTCAACTGGCATGGGGCTTAGCTATAATTACCTTCTCAGTCTTAGCTATGATCATCCCTACAGAGAGAGGAGAGGGAGGGGACGGAGGAGAATTGGGAGGGAGGGGGAAAGGTCTTTGCAAAACCACTCCATTAAGCAGGAGAAAATGTGTATGGTCTCAGACAGCAGCTATACCCATAGTCACAGGGCCAAGTGAAGGAGAACTGGGGATCTTCTGCCACCCACCACCCACCCACTACCTTTATTATCAGCAATAGCTACTTCCACATGTCAAGAACCTACTACATGCCTAGCTCCCTACATGCTTTGCCTTTCATTCTCATCCTTCCTGCAAGATGCAATCAGCATCCTTGGGACTAAAGAGAAGACTCATTCTCTGAGAGGCTGCAGAACTTGTCCCCATCACTCACTAAGTGCCGGGGTCTAGAGATAAGCTAGATCAGGCTGACCCCAGGGTATGCGTTCTTTCCATGGCACAATACTGGCTATTTAACAAAGAAAATATCAAATTCATTATTCTTTTTGTCAAGGACTTTGATTTATGTTTGATCTTCTCTCTGGGCTGTGAATTGCAGTAGTTTCTGACTCAGTTCTTCTTGCTATGAGTTGTGTTTGGCAAGGGAATCTTGATCTGCTCCTGGTGGTACTTCCCAGCCCAGAAGCCATGGCCTTTGGTGTAAATATTTCTAAGAATGGCAACACCCAGTTCCTTCTTTGTATGAGTCATGACTCTGAATGTCTGCTGTATATTCAATAAATTGCCCACGATTAATGTCAGAGCTGCACTCCTGCCAGTGTGTTAATCTCTCCAAATTGCCCACCCCATAATGATAATGTACCCTACCTACCACACGTGCACCAACCTTCTGGGAGACTAGAGGCAGACCAGAACTGCCTTCTCTGGAGGTGAGGTCAGGCTGATAGGAGATATGAACACACATTTATACAAATCAGGGAATGGCAGCCCAGTGCAGCAATATTGAGAAGTGATCAGAACGGAGGAGCTAAGCAAGGAAGACTTCCTGGAGGAGGAGGAGAGTTTAATCAAATAATCAGAAAGATAGGCACATAGATTCCCGGAGAGAGAACTTACATTACACTACTGTAGTAGGTTTGAGTGCAGGTTTTGTGAACTTGTTTTGGTGAGGGGTGGGAGGGCTCAGGTTTCTTGATGTCAGTAGTGGGGTTGATTGAGTTTCCAAGTCCCTCAGATTTGGCTGGAAGAATTCAACCCATTAGTCAGCTTTCTTATTTGTCTTGTGTTATGAGTATGCACCAGTTATTCCCCCAACAGCTCTCAGGGCAACAGGGATGGGGCCTAGTGAGGACAGGGCCTCTGGTCCCAAGCTGCTGCCTCCATTGACCTCATTGTGCCTTCCATGTATTAAGAAGGTCCTCTTCTGTGTGTGCTGGGATGCAATAAACCTCAGGAAGGACAAGATCCCAGGAGTCTGGTGGGCTTTCTGCCCAAATGCCTCTCTTTGATGTTTCTGGGTCATCTCTGTTGGGTATTGGAGAACAGTGAGTGCGCTGGGAGTTACGGAGATTCTAGTGCAATTTGGCCACTAGCCAGTCACCTGCTATGCTCAGGCCAAATCAGTGGTTCTTAACCTGATGGGTCATGATCCCTTTGAGATTTGATGAAAGCTATGGACCTTTTCCCTTGGAAAGTATACAGAATTGTCTGCATGTTCAGAGGTTCACAGCCCCCCCACCCCCCACCCCAAGCCCATTAATGGACTCCCTGGGTCATGAACTCCAGGACCAAATATCCCTAAAGTCCTTCCCAGCACTGATGCTCTGGTTTTCACAAAAGCCCAAATTCCCAGTGACCTAGTAAGAGGGGCAGGGGGGAGAGTAAAGGGATCCACTTCTTGAAATAGGCTTTAGTAGAATCCATGAGCCACCCATGGAATTGCCTCTTCCAGGGCCACAATGCAGACATGCTTCTGACCCTTGAACTATGAGGCTTGAGTGCTGTGCCCAGCCCTGGATGCACAGTGAAGGACCCAGAGGTCACATGGATATGATTTTGGGGGACAGAGATAATGTGTCCTGTGCTGGGATATTGAGGATGGCAGAGGGGCAGCTCTCCTGGTTGCAGCTTATCCCCATAAGAAATGGGAAGATTATTATCTGGGGCTTAAGATCCTGAGAAGTGCACAGTGGTGACCATGCTCTTGATTTAAGACTCAGTTTGGAGATGTTTTTGAAGTCCAAAAGGGGAAAGCATGGAGTCAGGCCCAGTGGTGACAACTTCAGTTCCATAGGTCAAGCTTCAGCACGCAAGGCAGAGACTAGAAGGAACAGGTGTGTGTGGGAGCATAGATTGGAGAGCAGCCCAGGGGAGTGAGGGAGCACCCATACTGTCTAGGAGGGTAAGTATCTGGTTTACTTGTTCTATGGAGACCTCCTGTGAAGTTTCCAGTTAGGGGTGGGTCATCTGCCTGGTTGATATTCATGCTTATACAGTCTCTGCATATGGATTGTTATTTACACTTTTTACTGCCTGGACATTTACTGCTCCTTTGAGATTCTGCTCAGGTACCCACTCCTCCTCCTGGAAGCCTTCCTGGACCCCCAGGCTGAGCTGAGTATCTATTGGCTAGGACCTTGCAGTGCCCAATGTTCATCTCCACTGTGATATTTCCACATATGATTGAGATGATCTGTCTATATGACTGATTCCATCACCATCAGACCTGAGGTCTGCAAGGACAGGATTGGCCTTATTCATTGCTGGGCTTAGCAATTAGAAGACACTCAAGGGAGCTTCACCCAACAGAGACACCCAGAGGACAGTGTTCTTAGGGTCTTTCTACCCAGCACAATGTGTTTAAAAACATTTTGTGAGGCAAAACCCATACATCTATGACCATTTTGACAAGGGTGTTATGACCATTAAGTGGAGGAAAGAACAACCTCTTCAACAAATGGTGCTGGGACAACTGGATACCCTTATGCAAAGGAATGAAGTGAGACTCCTATTCAGACCATATACAAAAATTAACTCTAATAAGACCAACCACTTAAATATAAGAGCTAAAACCATGATACACTTAGAAAAAAACACATAGGGATAAATTTCATGACCTTGAATTTGGTAAAGAATTCTTAGATATGTCATCAAAAGCACAAGCAATGAAAGAGAAAATAGATAAATTGGACTTCATCAAAATTAAAAACTTCTGCACATTAAAGGACATTATTACGAAAGGGAAAAAAAACAACCTGTAGAATGAGAAAATATTTGCAAACCATGTCTCTGCAAAGGATGTAGCATTCAAAATACATAAAGAACCCTTACCACTCAACAAAAAAAAAGACAAACAGCCCAATTAAAAAATGAGCAAAGGTATCTAATGAACGTTTCTTCAAAGAAAACATACAAATGGTCAATAAGCACATGAAGAAATGTTCAACATGATTAGTTATCAAGGAAATGTAAATCCAAACTATAATTCAGTACCATTTCACACCCAGTGTGATGGCTATAATAAAAAATAATGGAAAATAAAAAGTGTTGGTGAGGATATGGAGAAATTGGAACATTTATACATTGCTGCCGGGAATGTAAAATGGTTCATCCACTGTGGAAAACACTTGGGCAGTTCCTCATAAAATTAGACAATTCCAGTCCTAAGTATACATATCCACAAGAATTGAAAACAAGTGCTTAAACAAATACATGTACATGTGCTCATAGCAGCACTGCTCACAATAGCTAAAGGTGGAAGCAGCCTGCCATAGTCTGAAAGTTTATGTCTCACCAAAAGTCACATGTTGAAATCCTAACCCCTAAAGATGATGGTATTAAGAGGTGGGCCTTTGGGAGGTGCTTAGGTTATGAGAATGGAGTCCTCATGAATGGGATTAGTGTTCTGATAAAAGGGACCCTGCAGAGCTCCCTAGCTCTTTCTACCATGTGAGGACATACTGAGATGCCACTGGCTATGAACCAAGAAGAGAGCCTGCTCCAGAGTGCAACTGTGTTGGCACCTTAATCTTGGACTTCCCAACCTACAGAACTGTGGGAAATAAATTTCTGTTGTTTATAAGCCACTAGTCTATTGTATGTGTTATAGGAGCCTGAAAGGAATATGACACAGCTCCAATGTCCATCAACAAATGAATGGATAAAAAAATTGTGGCATAGTCATACAATGGAATATTATCTATCTACTCTAATAAAAGAGTAATATGCAAATTAACCATCACTCCAATACACCTAAGCCATGCCCACCAGCCAAGCCACACCCACCAGCCAATCAGAGCAACTGCATGCAAATTAACCCATCAAAGATGGTAGTTAATTTGCATACACAGGAGAGCGAAGACTAAAGATAGCGTAGAAGGAAGCCAAGTACTGCAGAAGGAGCCAAGCGATGGAGAAGAGAACAGAGCTGAGGCAGCAGAGACAGTGAAGAAGGAAGGGAGAAGCAGGGGGTTGGGGGAGCCAAGGCGACAGAGACAGGAGCTGAGGCGGCAGAGACCAGAGGGAGCCGAGGCAGCAGAGATGGGAGCTGAGGTGGCAGAGATGGGAGCTAAGGCAGGCTTCGTTCCCTTCTCTGCTTTGCTCTGGCTCAAGAAGCCTCATTCTTGCAGGAATCTTCCTGCAACGGGCTACTAGTATATATATAAAAGCCTAAGTGACTGTTACTACAAAATGACTGAAATGACCAGTCGCTATGATGTGCACTGACCACCAGGAGGCAGATGCTCAATGCAGGAGCTGCCCCCAGCCCACAGGGCTCGATCGCTGATGGGGTCTGCCAGCCAACCTCCCAGTCCCTCCCCACAGCCGGCAGGTCCCAATTGCCTGATCAAGGCCAGGCCCCTGGGTTAGGATGGGAAAAAGAGGGTGGATGTAGGTGGAAGCAGGTGGCAAGGGAAGGAGGAGGCAAGGATGTGGGGAACCTGATCAGCTCTGATCACTGACTAGGCCTAGGGACCCCACCTGTGCATGAATTTTGTGCACTGGGCCCCTAGTTTAGTCATAAAAAGGACTAACACACTGATACATGAGTGTGGATAAACCTTGAAAACATTATGTTAAGTGAAAGAAGTTAGACACAAAAGGTCACATATTGTGTGAGTCCATTCATCTGAAATGTCCAGCATAAATAAATCCAGAGAGATTTGGTGGTCGTAGGGATCCAGATAGGAGGAATGGGAACTGATTGCAAATGCATACTGGGTTTCCTTCTAGAATGAAAATATTTGGAACTAGGTAGAGGTTGTGATTGCACTACATTGGAATATATTAATGCTACTGAAGTGTTTGCTTTAAAATGATTATTTTTAGCCCGGTCGGCATGGCTCAGTGGTTGAGCATTGACCTATGAATCAGGAGGTCATGATTCAATTCCTGGTCAGGGCACCAGGGTTGCAGGCTCAAGCTCCAATGGGGGGACATGCAGGAGGCAGCCAATCAGTTATTTTCTCTCATTATTGATGTTTCTATCTCTCTCTCCCTCTCTCCTCCTCTCTGAAATGAATAAAAATATATTTTAAAAAATGAAATAAAATGTTACATTTATATGAATCTCACCTAAATAAAAATAATATTGGGGAGAGGGCAGGCAGCAGACAAAAGGCCAGAGAAACTTTGCTCCCAGCTTTTTCTACGAAATAGCAACCTGGAGTAAATATAGGGAGAACAGTTGGGGCCAGTAGGAGGATGAAGATTTTACCCTCCATTTGATTGATCAAAGGGAAGCCTGGGGAATTTGAGGACCTCTCATTTCCTTTATCCTCAGTATGAGAGCACAGAGAGGTTGCTCAGTAAGTGGTGAATGAATTACTGATTGCAAAAGAAGATGGCAGTCATGAAGTGTGTGCCCTGTCTCCTGGAACCTCATCTACTCTTTCTTGCCCCTCCTCCCTGTGCCTTTCCCTCTGCCTCTGACCCTCTCATTTTCTGATTTTTACAAATATTCTCCCAGGTTACAAACTTTGGTGTAGCTCAAGCCTTTAACTTATTCATCTGTGTGCAGTGGTAGAGAAAGTTTCACTGCAATGGATGCTCTATGACCTTAAGAAGTCAGTTTGTCCATCCTTCTGCCCTTTGGAAGGATGTTCTTACAGACCCAACTAGTCAGAACCTTCTTCTGCTCTTAAGAACTCAGAGATGTTGGAGGAATGAATGGATTTGATTCCCTTATTGGTCAACAGCTGTGCTTCACCACAACCTTTCATGGTTATTATTGAAAATGAATACAGTGAAAATGAGATAATCGGCTCTTGCTTGTATGCTACTAGTGGAGAAGAATGGAAACATGGAGGTCTGCAAGCAATAGCTAATTCATGATGGGGCCCATTGTCAGGTCGATGGTTATCAGAAACTTGTGTACACATGCATAGACATGTGCTCATTGGCTCACAGGCTCATGTCTATGGAAGATATTGAAAATATTTAACAATTGGTACTCAGCTCAGATCTACGTTCAGGTTCACCCAATATAGATGTGTACCCACACATGGCCTCTAACATGTTGGGGCATATCTGTCAGCTGGGAGAAGTCAGAGTGGACCTGCAGGATGAGGGTCAGATGGGCAGACAGGGGAGGACTTCCCAAGAGGCTACAGCCTGAATTCCAGAGGGAGAGAGGATTGGGTGCAGTCTGGGCCATGGCAGTGGCAATAGATACAGAGGGGCTGGGGCAAGAGGACAGGTGAATTCCTGAGGGTGGGGAGCACCTAGGAGGGTGGCTGTGAGCACGCATCTCATGGCAGAGCCCATGGGGGATAGGAAGCGGGAGCTTAGTTTTCCACACTGTGGTGCAGGTATAGGAAGGACAGCAGGGAATTGGAAATGGAGCTTGTGAGAGGCTAGAGTTGGGCATGTGCTCCTGGAATAGGGCAGGCATCTGCAGTGGGCATTTGTATGTGAGGAAGTCAGGACAGCGTAGAGACTAAGAGTATACATTGCAGGCAGACTGCTTGGGCTGAACCCTGGCTCAGCTACTCGCTAACTGTGCAACCTTGAGTAAGTTACCTAACTTCCTGTGCCTCAGTATCTTCATCTATAAAATGGGGATAATAACAGTACCTGCCTCATAGGGCTGTTGTGAGAATTAAATGAGCTAATATAGGTGAAGTGCTCAGAGCAGTGCCTGGCAGAGCTCACACTGCGTGTTAGCTGCTACTGCTATCATCATCATCATCATTATCATCATCATTATTATTTACAGGTTGCCTGCAATCTTCCTTGGGGAGTAGGTGGAATGGGTATTAGTATCCCCCTTTTTAGAGATGTGGAAACAGAGGTTTAGGAAGTTGCGAGACCTTCCCTTGGTCACACGGCAGGCCCTGGACTTAGGTCTTCAGAGCCCTAAGGATGTACACTTTGCCAGAGGCTTAGAGTGAGGATGGAGGAAGGAGATGGCCAGCAAAGCTCAAAGGAAGTGCTTCCAGCCTCAGAGCTGAGCGAGGGGCTGGCTGCCTTGGAGGGCACCTCTGGCAGCCACACTGCAGAATGGGAGCAGAGCTGAATGCCTGGCGGGACGGAGCTCCTCTGTCCCCTATATCCCAGCTCTTCTGGGGTGAGCTCACATTTGGCCTTGCCAGCTGCCAACCTGCTGAACAGCTGTCCTGCCCCTAGATGAGCGACTCTGATTGTGGTCACGTCCCTCAGAGGCTGTGCTCTCTCCAGCTGGCTTGAGGCTGAGAACCCTGCCTGCCTGCAACTCCAGGAAGATGTGGAGGCACAAGGAGGGGGCTTGTAGGTATTCACATACAACATGCTCCTTTCCTGGGTCTATGTGCTGAGGAGGGCTGGCAGGGCCTGAGCTGATGTCATCCAAATCGCCCAGCTCATTCTCTCTAATTTTGGAGACAATTATTTCCTTAGGGCCGTACCTGCCTCTCTCTCAGCACCTCCAGCCCCTCCCTCCCGCCCCCCTGCTCCTACCCACACAGCAGTGAGATTCTGCTTCCTCGAACACATGGGGCTCAGACTCTGCCTAGCTCACGAGCCCTCAGTGGCCCCTAACACTTGGCCCATCTCATGTACTGCTTGGGACCTAGCGTCCCTTTCCCTATGGTCACCCTTCATTCATATGATGGCTTCAGTATGTAGGGTCCTTTCCTCAATACCCTTCCTCCTGCCAGTCTGGGTCATCTTCACATTTCCTGTCGGCCCGTCCACCTAAGCCTTCTCCCTTTAAAGGACTCAAATTCAAACCCTTTCCTTTGGGCAGTGCTTTTGGACTTGGTGTCCTCAGGTCTTGCCTCTCTTCTGTGCGTTCCCTTTTCTTCTCACTCAGCAATTACCATCTTGGATTGGACGAAATGTTCTTGCCCATCACTTTCCAACACCTTCTCTGGAGGCTTCTCAGACCCCAGAAGACTGAGGGGGGTGCAAGTGGGCCCCTATTGGGGCCAAGGGATCACAACAAATGTGGCAAAGTGATCATCACCATAGAGGTAGAAAGAAAATTACGAAGTTACAAATTGTGTGAACCAAATAAAACATTTTGCTTATGAAGCCAAGAGACATACAAGACATAATTTATTTAATACACAATTTAAAATTTCCCTTGAATGTTCGAGCTAGATGTTCCTGGTAGCTTGGACACACTCCTTTCCACTGTTTCACAGGTGAGTTAAACTGCGGCTCAGAGATTTCCATGCCTGGCCAAGCATCGCTCAGAATTTCATTCCCACCTAGAAAGTTGGAAGATCCCCAGAAAGGCATGAAGGGAAATGAAGCTAAAATACAGTAGATCACATCCTCCGCCAGCCCAAGAGTTCTCCCAAAGCAAGGGGCTCTGTCTCATTCTGTCCCTGAGTCTCCTCAAATCTCAGTTAAGGCCTGGGAAGGGCCTTGGAAACCTCAGTATACTGTGGCCCTGTCCTGGTTTCCTTCTGTCCCTCCCCTTTTCCCTCCAGCAAAAAACACACACAGCCCAGGAGCCCCACCTGGGCCCACCCTTCCTGTGGGTGGCCTAGAACTCTCCTCCTTCCTGTTCTATCATCATCCTCATCAACAACATTGGGTGTTTCATACCTAATAGCCAGGATCTGATTAATTCACGATAAGGTGTTAATGACTTGTTAATAGTTTGATGAGATGCTTTTCCCAGGAACACCGTATTTGGAGGGATGCAGAAACCAAGTGCTTTGAGGGCAGGGTACTTTGCATTGCCCCCTCAGCACTTGGTAAAAGCTAGCAAATATTTGACACGTGGATCAAGCCAAGAGACTCAGCTCAAAAGAGGTTTATTGAAGGGAGAACATAAGATAGGGAGAGAGGGAGGGAGGAAAGGAAGGAAGGAGGGAGAGAGGGAAAAGTATACTAGATGGTCTTTGATCTGGAGAACCTCTACTTAATTTACAAAGAAAAACTGAAATGACATGTGACACAGCCTTGAGAGGAACTTCATGGCAGCTGCCCACAGAGTCACTGTCTTTCTAGCACATACTAAGACCATGCTAAGGCTGAGGGAGAGGAGGATAGTGCAGATCTGGGCTATGCTGACCCAGGAAGACCCCTGGGAAGAGGGCAGGTGAGGGAGCAATAGAACGAGAGGTGGCAAAAGAGAGGGGGAAAGATGGACAGAAGATGGAGAGGAGCAATGAGGAGGGATGGAGAGAGATGGTAGGAAATAGAAATTTTGATGGTTTCAATAAGAGCCATGAAGACAAAATGGTAGGGGAAAAGGATTCCAGGTCCCCTAAGCAAAGTGAGATGGAACCCCACTCCAGCCTGGCTCCAAATTATCCTCCCTCTTGTGGTGACTACCAGCCAAGAGTCACAGGGCCCAGGAGGGATCTCTGGGCAAGGTCAATCTCCAGAGGAAGAAAAGGGGCCGCAGCAGCAATGCAGGCGCGTGGGAGAACCAGGACCCACCCCAGGCTGGGAACACAGGTTAGAGGGGCAGCAGGCAGAACCTAGGACAGGGATCACAGGAGCCACAGGACCATTTGGAGCAGGATGGCACCATGCTCGCTGAGTCACCTTCTTCGGGAGGCCCACACTGGGGGCCCACCCCCCACCAGCCTGCATTCTTAGCTCCCATGGGTCTGGGGAGATGGAGCAGTTTAGTTTCACTTTGACAGCAGTTTCTTCTATTTGAACTCTAAACACATGCTCCTGTCCTACACATCGAAGGAAAGACAAATGACCAAATGGGACCCACCCCCCTCCACCAGGAGTCTCCCCTTGAAACCTCCAGGCTCTAAGCAAGCCTCTCTTTGTCCTCCCATTTCTCCTCCCAGTTGACTCCCTGAATTTCTCGGCCACCTTCCCCAACTCCATCCTCCTTTCCTTTTCCTCTTTCTGTTTAGTGCTTGAAGGACTAGACATCAATTGTCTCTTGCCTTATTGCGGGAGCATGAGAGAAGTAAAGTGTGGATATCCTTTCTCTGGAGAACTTGCAGAATATACGGCCCCCCTGTGTCCATGGCTGACTCTGGCCTGGGCTGCTCATGCCCCATGCAGGGGAGAGGGTCACCCCACCCCCAGTAGCCCAGCAGAGAGAGTTGCTGTCTCTGTGGGTTAGGAGAAGAGGCCATAGGTGGGTTGTGCCTCCAGGAGGTGTGGGGGAGGGGTGCATGCCTGAATGATCAGCCCTTTTCTGGGAAAGAGGAGGGCACTGCTATGGCTGGAGTCCCCAGATACTCTATCTACCCTGTGGCCTACTCTGTCCAGAGCTGCCCATCTCCTCTCACCCTCCTGAGCCCCCTAGAGGAAGCCCACAACCCAGAGATGAATCAGGATAGGGATGAAGGGCCAGCGACATCCCCCTGGGGAGACTGGGCCTTCAGCAAATTGCCCTATGACAACAGGTTAATTAGATAAGACCCAAATTACATGAGCAAGGCTTGCAAGCCCAGCACTTTGAAGGTTTCATGTTGTCTCAGAGGTGGGGAGGGCTTGGTCTCTAGCTCAGCATAGAGAAAATGACTTCTTGCTCCCAGGCATACCAAACCCACGAATTAAGCTCTTGACTGCCCATCCACAAGCCCCAGTGCCAAGCACATATAAGGAAGAGCACCTGTCAGTCCTCGCAGCAACCTGTGGAACCCGTGTGGGATTTTGCCTTCCTCCCTCCTGAGTCTGAGTTCCGCCTCCACCAGCAGCATGAGCCGCCAGTTCACCTGCAAGTCCGGAATTGCCGCCAAGGGGGGCTTCAGCGGCTGCTCCGCTGTGCTCTCTGGGAGCAGCTCGCCCTCCTTCCGGGCAGGAAGCAAAGGGCTCAGCGGGGGCTTTGGGAGTCGGAGCCTCTACAGCCTGGGGGGCTCCCGGGGCATCTCCTTCAACGTGGCCAGTGGCAGCGGGAAGAGTGGAGGTTATGGATTTGGCAGGGGCCGGGCCAGCGGTTTTGCTGGCAGCATGTTTGGCAGTGTGACCTTGGGACCTGTATGCCCAACTGTGTGCCCGCCTGGAGGTATCCACCAGGTCACTGTCAATGAGAGCCTCCTGGCCCCCCTCAATGTGGAGCTGGACCCCGAGATCCAGAAAGTGCGCACCCAGGAGCGGGAGCAGATCAAGGCGCTAAACAACAAGTTCGCCTCCTTCATTGACAAGGTGGGTCTGCTAGGACCTGGGGAACCTGTAGGCAGTGTCTCTTGTTATAGCATGAGAAACTGAAGTTAAGGATGAAGAGGGACTTACTGTGGACAAAACAAGTATTTTCTAACATCAGTGTGACAGTGTAAGGTTCCTTGTGTAGTCTTTTCCTAGAAAAGACAGAGGCAGGTCAATCTCTACTGGCAGGGGCTTATCAGGGCTAGTGGCAGGAGAGCCCAAGAGAATAATCCTGCTTCTTACTCTCAAGGGCTAGATTGGGACCATTGCTAAGCCTGGGCCTACGCAGATTGTGTGCAGAAAATGACCCCAGGGAGAAGGAATCTGCCCCAGAGTAACCAGGAAAGCTGGCCTCCTGTCCATAGGCAGCTGATCTCGTGTACTAGCCATTTGACTGATGGCTCAGGAGCATCAGGGATGGTCATTCCTAGTGGCTCTCAGAGCATATGTTTCAGTCAGCTGAGGCCTTTCTTGAGGCAGAATAGTGCACTGGGGAAGTCAGACCTGGCTTCCACCCTGGCCCATCATCACTTATTAGCTGTGTGCTTGGGGAAAGTTGTTTATCCTGTCAGTGTCTCTGTTTTCTCATCTCTACAATGGAGATAATACTTACCTTTTGGGGTCATTGTCAGATTTATAAAAGAAAATGCACGGGAAGATCTTGGCATAATGCCTGACACATACTAAATACTCCCAGTGGTTGCTATTGTTACTATCATTTTAATCTACAGAGAGCCAGGGGAAAGAGAGCATCAAAGGTCTGGAAGAGACCTCAAGGGATCATCCAGTCCAGACAGGTCCCTGACTTTTGGTAGATAAGAGATTATTGCTCCCATTTTATGAGTCAGCAAAAGCATGGAGATGAAGGCCAAGCCCAAGGTTATCTGAAGGAGAGAAGGTGAGGTTGGATACTCAGCCTCCTGCTTCCAAACCAAGTACTGGGGACTGGAGGGCCATGGTGGCTACATCACATGACACACTAAGGACAGGTCAGCCCAGGACAAAGCCAGTGGTTGAGATGGTCAACAGCCACCAGAGCCTAGCTGCACCCTCAAACCCCCAACTCCTTACAACTCTCATCTCCTCCTCAAGGGAGGATTCTCTGCTGCCCCTGCTCACCTAAGGGGCCAACACCACTTCTGTGGCTTCTTACATCTCTAAGTCATTGGGAAGATCAAAGTGTTCTGAGGTATGGGGCAAGGGGATGGGAGTGAACTGAATGCTGGCTGGGCTGGTCAAACACCATTAAAGGATGAAGTCTGGTGAAATGGAAAGAAAGACAAACATAAAGACAGTCACTTCTATGAACAAAAGTGATCTGACTGGGATGATCTGGACCAGTGTGTGGTCCAGATATGTCTTGTGGTGTCCTAGGTGTAGGGCTTACTATGCGGTTAATGCTCAGCCTTATAGATATACAAGAAAAAGTCAGGACTGGTTAGACCAAACCAAATGCTGGCTGACCTGCTGGAGGCAAGCTGTTTGGTGGCTAACCCATTCCAACACTGAGTTCCAGCCATTTTCTCAAGGTCCTGTGTTTCTGACTTTAGGGATTCAACCTCATTTAAAGAGTAGTGCTCTTCCCTCCTCCCCGACTCCAAACCAAATGAGAGAGGCATATGCAGATCCACCCCCTCTGGTTAGGGCCCTGGCCCAGTGTGGCCATGGTGGCAACAGGAGCCCCCTCTGTCCATTGAGAAAATGGTTCTGAGGAACAGGACAAGGGGAGGAGGAAGTGGCCACAAGCCCAGTAGAGCTGGGGCCTCTCAGTTTAGAATAACTGAAGCTCTTGGGCCACGGAGCCTCGCTGAGCTTGATGTATTATAAAATGAACAGCAGACCAATCTTCAGAGACGTCAACCTTCCCAAAGATGGACCCAGCCTGACTCTGTCCTGGCAATTTCAGGCACATCCCTGTCCTGTGCTGACTTGGCCACAGTGGGTTCTGAGTGACTGGATGCATGAGTTACTGGACCCATGTCTGGGTTTAGTCCTGGCCCTACCACTTGTTAAACTATCAGATCTTGGAAAGAGGCTAAACTTCTCTATGCCTCAGTTCCTCTCCATTAAATATGGTTAAGAACTCGCCCACCTCATGCAGCTATTGTGAAGGCTACAGAGCTTTGCACAGTGCCCTGTGAGTGACAAGTGTGACTGTCTCTGTGGGGGCTCAACAGTTCGGGGCTTTGGGTTCCAGGTGCGGTTCCTGGAGCAGCAGAACCAGGTACTGGAGACCAAGTGGGAGCTGCTGCAGCAGCTGGACCTGAACAACTGCAAGAACAACCTGGAACCCATCTTGGAGGGCTACATCAGCAACCTGCGCAAACAGCTGGAGGCGCTGTCAGGGGACAGAGTGAGGCTGGACTCAGAGCTGAGGAATGTGCGAGATGTGGTGGAGGACTACAAGAAGAGGTGAGCAGGAAGGGGCCCCCTGCAGCTTGACAGCTGCCCTGTCCCTCTGAACGCATCCTGCCCTTGGGGCCCTGGCAGATACCCCAGCTTAAAGTTTTTGGATATGGGAGGCAGTGTCATTGTCACATGAAGCAGAATCACTCTCTGGCACAAAATTCCAGAACTTGCTCTCTGCCCCTCCAGCCTCTGGCCTGACACTTGGGACAAATGTCCAGCTTAGTTAGTTGGACAGTGGTCAGAGGATTAACTCTGGCTCTAGGTGAGGGAAACCTTGGGTAACCACTATGTTTCCCTAAATTTCTGTGTCCTCATTGTTAAAGGTGTTTAAGCCCATCGACCTCCCAGAACTGCTATGAGGAGTAACTCCAGAAACACTCCCGTTCATTTGTAAGACTTTATTCAAATGTTGAGGGAGAAGATTGCTTCTTGCTTCCTCTGAGATTTCCCACAGGACATTCAATCTACATGCTCTTTCTTCATTTTTGAAGCTGAATCTTTAACATTCTCCTTCTTCCAAACTTGGTTACCTGGTCCCTTCCCTCAGGAAGCCTTCCTTGCTTGGCTGGCCCCATTGGCCCAGTACTTCTCAGCCCCTCAGCACCTGTGCCCTCTGGCAGGCACACTACTCCTCATTCAGGGTCTTCCCTGGGCAAATGAGGTTTCTCAGTGAGATGTATTAACCAACCCTGCCCTGGCATTTCTGCAGGTATGAGGAAGAAATCAACAGGCGGACAGCTGCTGAGAACGAGTTTGTGCTGCTCAAGAAGGTGAGGGGGAGGCAGGCCCTGAGTCCAGGCTGCCTGGGACCCGGAGACGCTGAGCCTGCAGTGTGCTCTGCTCTCAGAGAAAGTGAGCTGTTTCAGAAACAGTGAGGGAACTGTGATGAAAAACTACTCAGAAGAGAGAATACAAAGGCAGGAGGAGAACGATGGCCTTCCTGATGTTTCCCTGGATGGGTCTGTCCATAGTGAAGAGCAGCCGAGAGTGACACACAGGTTCCCCCTGCAGCCTCAGGGTCTGCTCATACATCACAGAGATGACTGACAACAGCCTGGCTGGGCCTCCTTCCTTTAGGAGTACCCATCCCTGCTGATGGGGCAGAGTTTCATAATGTTCCTTCCTCTCCTTTTCCATGGGCCCCTCAAGGAGAAGAGGAGGGCCACTCACCTGTGTAGGGCACCCAAGCTGGGGCAGCTGTTGCCTCCTCGGGTGCACTGGCAGTGACCAGGGAATGCCTGGGGCATCTTTCAGGATGTGGACGCAGCTTATGCCAATAAGGTGGAGCTGCAGGCCAAGGTGGACTCCATGGACCAGGAGATCAAGTTCTTCAAGTGTCTCTTTGAAGCCGTGAGTCTGTCTCTCCACTCTACCCCTCTGAAGGCAGCCACTGGGTAAAACTCTATTCTGGGGGCTGGGAGATCATGGAGGCCCTCACTCTCAAGGAGTTCCCCCGGTTAATCATTCACCTCCCACCTCGGACCTGAGAGGCTCCTCAATCTCCACCCTCTGGGTGGGAAAGAAATGGTCCCAGCCCTGGCTCCATGGTGGCAGGAATCTGGGGCCCAGAGAGAACTTGCCAAGCCCAGGGAGCAACAGCCTTGGTTGGGAACCTCATGTTTGACATCACCAGGATTTGCTCACCTTCCTTGGAGAAGATTTTGGCCTTTGACAGTCAAGTCCTGAGATTATCCTTGTTTCCCTGCAGGAGATCACTCAGATCCAGTCCCACATCAGTGACATGTCTGTCATCCTGTCCATGGACAACAACCGGGACCTGAACCTGGACAGCATCATAGATGAGGTTCGGGCCCAGTATGAAGAGATTGCCCACAAGAGCAAGGCGGAGGCAGAGGCCCTGTACCAGACCAAGGTGAGCTGGGCCTGAGAGGGCAGCCCCAGCAAGTATGAGGCCTGGGTCTGATCATTCCCAGAACAGAGGCTGTGTCCAGTCAAGTGTCCAGTGTGCCCTGCCCCATCATGTCCCCAACCTGAGACATCAGGTGCTCCCACACCGTGTGTACCATGCTCATCCTCGGCTCTGTGCTCTGGGCTCCCCAGTTCCAGGAACTGCAGCTGGCAGCTGGCCGGCATGGGGACGACCTGAAAAACACCAAGAATGAGATCTCGGAGCTCACCCGGCTCATCCAGAGAATCCGCTCAGAGATTGAGAATGTGAAGAAGCAGGTGAGGAGTCAGGTTGCCTGTGGCTTGGGGCAGGTGGGCACAATTGGAGGGGAGATGAGTTGGCTGAGGATGGCAACCTCCCAAAATCTCCATCCATGAGAAGAAAGGGGCCAGATGAGGTCTTTGCCTCAAACATTTAGAGCAGACATCCCTGGTGTATGTCAGCACCTACTCAGCCAAGGACCTCTGGTTTGGAACCCCCTGCCCCAGGAAGCATTCTCTCACCCCTTAGGCTGAGTGTAGTGCCAGGTGCCCTGTCCTCCTGTCCTAATCAATGTGCTCTCTTAACACCGGTGCTTTTGATGAACTTGTCACACTTCTATAATTGCACCTGCCATCTCTTCTTCCACTGGACTGAAGGAGGCAGGGAGCTGGGCTGCTTTGTTCCCTATTGTTTTTCCAGCATCTAGTATGGTGCCTGGCATATAGGTTGTAACCTCTGCTTTAGTAGGTGGCAAGACAAGATGCAGGTACATAATAACAGTTCTTATAATTGTATCATATTAAATCCTCACAAAGACTCAGATAAGGAAACTGAGGCTCAGAGAAGTTAAGTGGGTTACATAGCTGGTAAGCGGAAGAGCTGTGATCTGAACCAAGGTCTCCTGAGTCCTAGTCCAGTGCTCTTCCCACTCTCTGACAAGCTTTAACGCTTAGTAGCTCTGTGACATTGGGCAAGTCACTTGTCCTCACTGTACAGGGCATTATAAGGACTAGATAAGTTTAGGTGTATAAAAGGCAGATAAAGGGGCTGAGTGTTGTGCCAGGCAGACGGTAAGCACTTGGGAAATAGGAGTAGGTCCTGGGGAATCCTTCCCTGTCCTCTCACTGTGGTCCCACGTACATGGTCAGGCACCATCATTGTAGCTGTAACACTGTATTCCAGTGATCTCTCTTCCCAGACTTCAAATAACTCAAGAGCAGAAAGCCAATGTGATCCTCACTCATTTTGTATCCTTGGCCAAGTAAATGTCTTTACATTCACTGAAGTGGTGGTGAATTAGCCATCAATCATCTCAGGAGGGCAGGAGGCATTCTATTTGTTATCACCACCAATGTCTAAACACAGGGGAGTAGAGATAGAGCTAAGAAAGGACTTGCTGATGCCAGAAGGGGTCCATCCTAGAAGAGGAGCAGGAGGTGTGAAGGCTGGAGGTGGGCATCTCTGCTCAGAATCTCAAAGAACGAGTGGTATTTGGATGTAAGTGTCTCCAATGACCCCTTTCAGTTTTCCAACATCTCCAATTTCCTATTTAGGCTTCCAACTTGGAGACGGCCATCGCCGATGCCGAGCAGCGGGGGGACAATGCCCTGAAGGATGCCCGGGCCAAGCTGGACGAGCTGGAGGCTGCCCTGCACCAGGGCAAGGAGGAGCTGGCCCGGATGCTGCGGGAGTACCAGGAGCTCATGAGCCTGAAGCTGGCCCTGGACATGGAGATCGCCACCTACCGCAAGCTGCTGGAGAGCGAGGAGTGCCGGTGAGGGGGGTGTGCTTGGCAGGAAAGGGCTTGAGGGGACCTCAGGAGAAAGCCTAACACATCCTAACCCAGAAAAGATGAGTTCTTGGGGAGTGAAGGGGTGATGATGATGGAATAATAAGTTATCGACAATCCCTACATGGGTGTACTTCATACCAGGCACTGTGCTATGTGGATCAACTCATCCAACCCTCACAACCTCCCTGGTATACTCCCCCTGCTCCTTAACAAAGAACAAAAAAAACCAAACAACCTCATTACTATGTTAGGTCTTCTGGTTTCATGTCCCTTACCTGTCCAGGTTCAAGATGAGCTTGTGGAAGATGTTCCATTCTGGCTTCCCCAATGTTCTTGGGAGACAGAAAGGCTCAGTGCCTAGGCCTGGCCTCTGGGAAGTATGCATACCGCCCCACATGTGCACCTCACGTGAACCTCTTTTTGACTTGAGTTGCTGCCTGGTTACCATAAATATTCAGGGGCAGCTCCCCAACTTCTCAGGCTCTGCACGTGCCAAAGAAGACCTGGAATTTCCATGGGTGTCCATAGGTCTTAGAAGCCCACATCAGGCCAGTGGAGGCACTTGCTCTGAGGTTAATAGATCATGAGTTCCATGATTGCGTGCTCTCATTTTATTTCTCTCCCTAACAGGATGTCAGGAGAATATCCCTCCCCTGTCAGCATCTGTAAGTACTTGTATGCTTGGACCTAAAATTGCAGAATCTGCAGACTGGAAAGGGGCTTAGTCACACCTGTGTTGATGAGCAATCTGAGACCCAGAGAGGGAAAACCTTTGCCTGAGATCACAGAGCCAGATAGCAGAGGCATGGTCAGAAACCAGGCCTCCTGACTCCCAGCCCAGGGTTCCTTCTTCCTTATCAGTCCATCACTGTACCCAAGGGCTGGCAGCTCGGACCAGGGAGACATGCCTCTGGGATGGGAAAACAAAACACACGTTGCAAGAAAATGAATATGGGTGTAGATGAGGCTTTGGGGAGCCACGTCTGCACGTTGTGATCAGACCTGGGCTAGGGATTTAGAGGGCCTGGAATTAGCGAACGGGGGACCTTTGAGGTCCAGCCGACAGTGCTAGATCTCTGAGTTCCTCAGTGGGGCTAAGAGTGCTAAACCAGAGCTTCTGAAAGAGTCCATCTGTGGGACAGTGAGCAGAGAGGAGAGGTTGGAGGATGGGAAACTTAGCATTCCCAAGGTTAATAGAAAGGGCAGAGGGTAGTGTCCAGAGTGATAGGTGGATACATTGGTGCTGGGACCAAAAATATGGGATTCTGAGAGTTAAGAAGCAGCCAGAGTGGGTATAAGCTGGGCAAGCCAAGGGCAAGATATGGGCAAAGCTGTCTTGGGGAAATTCCCACACCCTCCACCCCCCACCCCCCGGGCAGGGTCAGCTGTGATCAGAGACCCCATCCAACCCATCCAAGAGGAGCCCCCAGCTCTGGCTAAGGGGTACTAACCGGCTCTTCCCCTGCAGCCATCATCAGCAGCACCAGCGGCAGCAGTGGCTATGGCTTCCGGCCCAGCTCCGTCAGTGGCGGCTACGTGGCCAGCAGCGGCAGCTGTATCTCTGGAGTGTGCAGCGTTCGTGGTGGGGATGCCCGGAGCAGGGGCAGCACCAGTGACTACAAGGATACCCTGGGAAAGGGCTCCAGCCTGAGCACCCCCTCCAAGAAAGCCAGTCGGTAGAGAGGGCTGCCATGCTCTCCTGCCACCCCTGTGTCCCCAGCAGGGGCTCTGGTTCCCACACATGCTCTGCCCAGCCCACTGTCAGCCCCGCCCCCACCCTGCTAGCCCTGCTCTTGTACCCCAGGCTCTGGCCTTGGCCACCTCACTTCTCCCAGCCTGTGTCTTCCGGAGCCTGGACAGGTGTGGACGACTAACCTTGTGAAATTCCTCCCTGCACACACCCAGCATCCTTGGCTGTGGTCCCCCCAGCCATGCCATCAGCTCAGCCCCTGGTTCCGCGCTCTGGCTCAGCCTCCAACTACTCTGTCTGGGCCCTGGATCTCAGACCAAGACCCCTCTCACACTGGGGCCTTCATCCCGGACCCTGACTACGCTGGGAACTGGCTCTCTGTCCAAGAAAAGGAGGACTAAAGGACAAACAACCGAGAGGCCTAGTCCCCACCTAACCCGCTCAGACTCACAACTCATTCTGAATGAAACCAAGCATAGCGCAGCATCTCTCTTCACTCTCTGCGCCCAGAAGCAGAGAAGAGGAGGCCCATTCACTTCTTTCTTCTCATAGGCCCTCCCACTGCATCCTCAATAAACAGCACAATCTGATGATGGTCTCTCTGAGGATTGTTCTGTACACAGACTCCCTTAGGATGCTCACACAAGCAGGCCCCACACACTTCACAGACACATAAGGACACACAGAACACGTATCTCACTAGGTTAATTTCCCTGTAGAGTGGCAACAGAAGCCCCTCTAGAGCAGATATGGCAGGGGGCTGCAAACTCCACTGAGCTACAGGGACAGGAGCATGGCACAGAGTCTGGAAGGAGGGGGAGGGTTTGTTGGAGAAGAAGGAGTCACATGGGAAGGGTGTGTGCTACCTGGTTTGTGCCCAGTGGCAGAATCGGTCCTGCCCCTAACAGGGACCTGGCCTCTTTCTAAGAACTGGGTCTTCCCTAGAGGGAAGATGGGGTGCTTGGCAGACAGGAATCTGCATCTGTTCAACCCTTTCCTCTCTGCTCAGAGGCCTGACCCCCTGGGGGGTAGAGTAGGTGGGGACCCCACACTCTGAGCCTCTCTGCTGGAAAGTTAAGACAGGAAACAAGCTTTTAGAACTTGAGGTTCAAATGGGGTGGAGTGAGTTGGGGGTCGGGCAGGCTGTGAATTTCAGTGACTGTAGTTGGTGCCTCCCCAAACACCTGTTCATCCTGAAACCACTGTGGTGGTGGCCAGTCCTGCCCTGTGGTGAGGAGGGAGGACAGGTGGGCAGATTCCCCAGTGGCCAACATGAGCTCACAAACTTCAGCCGTGAAAACCTTGGGGCCCTAGAGGCTTCTGAAGAAGGAAGTGGAGAGACTGGAGGAAGGGATGGGTGGGCTGTGTTGGTGGATAGAACTTCAGAGTGGTGGCTGAGGCTTATGGCAAGGTCACTGAGCCAGGCTCCAAACCCTACCACCTAGAAGGTGACCTTCAGCCAGAATCTCCTGGCTGCCCTCAACTTGGAAATAAACACTACTATTCTGCAGGTGTGGATGGAAGAAAGAGTGCAGATCAAGACTCAGTAACAAGTTTGCTTTCCTGGGGACAAGGGGAGGCATGTGTGTGTGTGTGTGTGTGTGTGTGTGTTTTCAGAACCGGGTGGAGACACTGCCATATCCTTAGCAAAGGATCCACACACACCTGCTGCCTCTGTTCTCTCGCTCCCTTGCAGCAGTAAGGACTGAGGTGGGATAGCAGAAAGAACTTTCCAGTCAGAGGCTTAGAAGAAATGCTGGATTCACAGATGTGGGGAAGAAGGCTCCTGCTCTGGAGGCTGCTGGTTCATCCCCAGATCCAGGGAGGGAGTGGAGAACCTTTCTGCATCTCTTTGTCCTCGGGCTTACAGGGGTCTCCTAGGTGGGCAGGGTTTTCCTGGGCCCAAGTCTGTTCTCGAGCAGCAAATGGAGGTGTTGGAGACAGTAGGACTTCCTGCTATCAGTTTGACAGGTTCCAGGATGACAAGGCTAGGCTGGGTGTGGGTTACAGACCAGGCAGGGCTTGGTGGATGATTTAGGGGAAGGAGTGAATGACAATGACTAGCAGGAAGGGTGGCCACTACATTAGATGCAGCTATGTGGTCATTTGGTTGTGATTACCGAGAGCAGCGGCTCTATACACAGGCTGAAAAATAAACCGGAAACTTTACAGTTTTCTCATGTCTAAGCCCCTACCCTAAACCAATTAAGGCAGGACACTGGGATGGGGTCCAAGCATTCCCCAGTGTCTTAAAAGTTAGCGAGGGGATTCTGGTGAGCAGCCAGAGCTGAGCACCGGCAGGCCAAGAGCATGAACTTGAGGATCCTGTGGCTGTGTCCATATCCATGGGGCAGGGTGGCAGGACCTGTCAGTTATGCCTGCCCACCCTGGAGGGAGTGGTGGCATGCATTGCCTCCCTCTCAGTGCCTACCGGTGCCTTGAAGTTTACCAGATATCTGCACACCCATGTCTGAGCACAGCACTGGGCAGGGTGGAAAGGCATAGCAGCTGGGTGGGCAGAGACAGGTGGTTCACAGACTCAGAAGCAGGGTGGCAATATGGAAAGAGTGTGGGCTTTGGAGAAAACGACCTCACGGAATCCTGGCTCCATGCACTGGCTCTTTGGTCCTGGATTTAGTAAGTTTCTGTCTTAGGAATAACAACATCCTCCCTGGAGGGGTGGCGCAGGTGAACATGCCCAAAGCAGGGAGACTCTGGTCCACAGGAGGTCCCCCATAAACACCAGTTTCCATTCCTTCCCTTCAGACCCTGCATAGTACCTGGGTCTGGAGCTGGGAGAGGAAAATGGAGATGAGCTTCACAAATGGAATAAAGGAGTTGAGCCTTAGTCAAGGCCAAGAGGCCTCAGCCCCCTTGAGTGGGCCTGTGGGTGCCAATGTGCATCTACTGAAGCATAAGGTGCATTATAATAAGATCCCCAGAAGCGGGATATGCAAATTATAATTTGAGAAGCATTGGTCTAGTCCAGTGGGTTCTCAACCTTCTGGCCCTTTAAATACAATTCCTCAGGTTGTGACCCAACCATAAAATTATTTTCGTAGCTACTTCATCACTGTAATGTTGCTACTGTTATGAATTGTAATGTAAATATCTGATTTGCAGGATGGTCTTAGGCGACCCCTGTGAAAGGATCGTTCGACCGCCAAAGGGGTCGTGACCCACAGGTTGAAAACTGCTGGTCTAGTCAAATTATCCTTGCAACTCTTGAGTCCTCTATAATACCCCTTAAGAGCTGTTGAATCTGTTCTTGAACACCTCCAGCAGCGATGAGCTCCCTATTGCTTAAAGCAGCCCATTCCATTCTGACTTTAGTTTACATCAACCAGTCCTTCAGCTTTCTCACTTCTCATCTCTTACTTTCACCCAACCATGGCTACAGGGACTCGGTACCTACAGTTAGCACCGCAGGAATACACCCCAATCCCAAATCCCATAGGAACTCACTCCCGTCAAGGGAGATGTCATTTTGGTGAATTTTCCTGCCCAGATTTTATTGGTTTTATTAACCTTCTCACCTAGTGTCTTATCTGCCTCATTCACCCATCAGCCTTCTCAGGGGTGGAGGTTCTCAGGTTATGTAGCCTGACCCCAGTTCTCTAAGTGCCCTCATTCAATGGTGGCCTTGTCACAACACCAGTTCCATGAGAGAAGATGTTTTTCAAGTCCAAGTCTCTTCCTTTCTCTGCCTTAGGAACTTATTATTCCTCCCATTCTATTCTGGAATATAAGCATTGCCCATGGCCAATGCTGGTGGAAGAGGGAGAAAAAGTCATCTAAAACCAAAGGCGAGGCCACACAACATCATTCAGAAGCCTAGATGACCCAGGGATTCAATACCAGTAGAACACACATGTCTTCTAGGAACCAGTGTTTTCCGGTTTGAGTAGAATTTTAATGGTCCTGGAAAACAGCCAGATCAAGAGAGAGGTTGCCATGGCAAATCCTCAAAACAAATAAAAGGTGGATGAATCATGGCTTTGACTGCCCGAGGAGTGGATGGGACAAGTGTGGATTGTGGGAAGATTCTTGTTGACTTCCTCCCCAGTCTAGAAGGTAGAGTGTAGGGGAAAAGAGCCGCATAAAAGCTAAGTCTGGTTTGAAATAGAGGGTTGGTAAGGACACCACACCCTCTTAACCCAGAAAGATGGGGGGTATTCCTTCTGACGCCCTCAGCTGGCAAGTCAGCCCAGGCCCAGCACTCTCTGAGACCCCTTCGTCCACTGTCAGGAGGAATGGAGGGCACCTTACCAACTTGGTGGGAGGCAGCTTGGCATCACCCTTTGAACATCCTTTATATTTCCTCAACAGCATAGGCACCCCAGGATAAATGTCCCAGCTGGCAGAGGTATGCGGTGAGCGTTGAGCAAGCCCAGGACTCCGGGCCCATAGGGTGGGATGTGGAGAGGATTTCAAATCAGTTGCCAGGGCTGCCAGTCTTCTATTTTTTTTAAGGACATTAACAAATCAACAATTTCCAGCTACTGCCTTCATCATTTCATCAAGGAAGGGCACAAAGGAAGGACACTCTCTCAGAATAAGTTTGGTCCTTGAGATTAAAATACTTAGCCCCACTTATGTTCCTCCATTCACTCCAATTTAGTGCACAGTTCCTGTCTCAGTATTTACTGTGCAACCTCTTTGTATCTCAGTGTCCTCATCTAAACAATGAGATTAAAACCACTTAGTCAATTGCTTACCATTTAGAAAATCATCGAAAGGGACAGTGAAGGGGAAACTTGCCTAAAAATGGCATGAACTAAGGAATAAAGGCATGATGGGGATCCTGCAGAGGCAACACCATGTGAGGTGAAGGGTGAGGACTCTGATCCCTGACTCCATCCGGCAGGGCTGTGCCTTACAGCAAGTTCATTATCCTGTTCGTTTCCTCTCTGCAAAAATGGGAATAATAATAATAATAATAACTACCTCCTGGCATTGCTGTGGTTGAGACATAACATGCCAGGACCATAATACATGTTAGCTATTATTATATTGTCATCATTCTTATTACTGTTATTAGAGACAACGAGAATTACCTAGGAAACCACGAGTAATTTTTAGGGATTCACTGGAGACTCTGATCCTAATTTGATTTCCCAGCAGCAAGAGTGCTTGTCACCTCCTTTCTTCATCTTCTATCCCAGACTGAAGTATTTGAGCTCATGTTTTGAAAATTTTGCCTCCTCCAGGGAGCTCCCCCAGGTCTTTAGAATCCACCACAGCTTCCTTCTCAGTCTCTCCCAACCATAATGGAGGCTGTGCCCTGTACTGTTTTCCTGAACCAAACCCCCGGAATCTCCTAAAGCCATTTCTCACCCCTGATATGTATGTGTTGCTAAGTTTGTGGTTTCCTTCAAACAGGAGTGCTAGTTTGATTCCCCAAGTGCCCAACCTCTCAGTAGTCTCAGGGGAAGAGTAGTTTCCTCCAGGGAATCTTGGCAAGGCAGAGCCTGGGAAGTGCCTTATTTTCTTGTGCAGCATTCAGGACAGAACCACCCCCAGGCTGCCAAGGGGTTTCCAGTGAGGGTGGGTACAAGAAACCTGCAGAGCTGTGTCCCCAGCGCTCTGAACACCGCTCACCCCCCACCTCGCCCCTCTCTGTGCTCACTCACCACCCTGTCTCACTGCAGACCTATCCTCCATGGGGCTGGGAAGGATCACCTGACAGCCCTGAGGGCCAGGTGTGCCAGCAGTCACCACCAAAGCTGTCTTTTAGCTGCAAGGGTCTCAGGGCAAGAGCAGGCAGGCAGAGGGTTCTGGCTCAGTGCCATGCCTGGGAGTAGAATTTCCATGGCTCTGTGATTGACTTTTGAGGGTTGCCATCTGGAAACTGGGGTTTGAGCCAGGATGGGTGAGAGGAGAAATGGACTGAAGAGTCTTCCCGAATGAAATGGAGCAGAAGGGCAAGGGGCTTCTTTCCACATCTCTGAGCTTTGCAGTTTTGGACAGTGAAGGATGGAGAGGGACAGTCTGTCTGTGTCCCCAAGGTCAGGGCCTGGGGAGTGCCCTGGGATAGCAGGAAGGCTGGAGACAGAGTGTGCTGGTAAATGCTTAGCGAGTAGCTCTCTGAGAAAAAATGTGTACATACATTATAAACACACACATATACACATGCATAGATGTAAATATGTATATACACATATTACATATTTATATGTATGTACGTAAGTTTATCATAAGTTGCAGTGATATATACATAGCTCACAATTTACAAAGTATAATAAAATATTCACCACTCACTATTGTAAACCCTGTGACACCACTGAGTCTCATAAAATGCTTTCAGCTGAGTTTTGCTAAGCTTGTATACCTGTAACTAGCTTATGGTTACACCTGACAAATAAGTCCAGCTCCACCTCACTCGCTGGTTCATATTCCGTCAACAATTAAGCTGAAGTGAAACAGCGAAGATGGATGTTAGAACTTCACTCGCCCCATAGTGATGTGAGTGGCCACCTCTTTGCTAAATCAAACGGCAGTTTTTAAATACTGGACAAGTATTTTGTCAGTTTTTTTTTACCTGTTCACACTATAATGGCTACAGACACACATACTTTTAAGTTTAATCCTCGTAACATTTTTTTCTGTCACTTAATTAAATCTAGACCAGGGCTGTCAGACAGAATCATAATGCATGCTATACATAGAATTTTAAGTTTTCTTGTAGCCATATTTAAAAACAGCTGAAATTGATTCTGATAATATAGTATACTTAACCTAATATGTACAAAATGTTATGACTTCAACATGTTATCAATATGAAACTATTAATGATATACTTTTCATGCTAAGTCTTTGAAATCCAGTGTGTATTTGACATTTACAACATATCTAAATTTGAACTGCCCATATTTCAAGTGCTTGGTAGCCACACGGAGCTGGTGGCAATGATGACTGAAAGCGTGGTTCTGGACAATAGACAAAACAACAAATGAAGATCTGATTGGCAGTGTTTAGCGATTCCTTTGGTGTAAATGCTCCCACAATAATGATTTCAAGTTACCAACAAGATGTCACTGATTAGATTTGCCAAGAGATGTGCAACAGGACATGATCACATAGCATTTCCACCATAGAGACTCAATAGATGTAAACAACCTCAAGATCTTAGACAAGTAGGCTGGGGATGAGTGAAGACTGAGAAGAGAATTCTGGGGTCTTAGCTGGTCTGAAGGGGAGTGTGGATCCAGATGTGCTTGCCCCTGTGGCCCTGAAGATTCTTTCTCTGTGGGAAGAGAGTAGCTAGAAGGGGCCAGAGCAGAGCCTACTAAAGTGGGGCCAGAGCAGTGACCCTTTTGACTTAGTATAAGGATGTTCTTGGATACAGGACCCACATTTGGGACACAGGCTAGAGCAGAACTAGGCACTGAGGCCAAGCTCTGTGTCAAAGGTCAAGAGGATGGAGCAGCCAGACAGGCAGTGCTGAGCCCATCAAGGAGATGGGAAATAAGTACAGAGAGGAGCTTGGAAGGTAGGAATAATGATAATAACTATAGTCTATTGAGGGTGTCCTGTATGCCAGAACATGGACTAGGTTAATTTTTCAAGTTAATATTTCTTGCTAAATCCTCATCAACAACTCCATTAGCACCCCCATTCTACGTAAGTAAGGAAACTTAGGGCCAGCGAAACTATGAAATGTGCTTAGTGTCACCAGCCAGAAGTCTGGTGGGGTCAGCAGCCCCACACTCTCCTACCCTGACAGTGCGCTGGAGAAAGGGGAGAGAAAACATTACTGTGCCCTCTTATGTATGCTCCAGGGCTCGGCTCTGTCTTCAGAGCCAGAACTGAGGCACTGGTGTTGGCAGAGGTGTCCCATAGAGTGACAACAGAGAAGTTGGAGATTGTGTGGGACCAATGATATGGGTCTGGGAGGACAAAGCATAGACTAGGCAGGACTGCGAGACAAGGTCAAGGCCACCTAAAGGTCCGAATGCCCATGTGGTCAGGGCCATCATTAGGGGGTGGCCAGTGTGACCGTGAACCTGGTGCAGTGGTGACTGAGCAACTCCTCAAGGTGAGAAACTTTTCAGAAATTTCTCCTAGGTCCTTCATTTGGTCAGTGAGAGTGGTTTTCAACATCTCTAAATAGGTGCTGCCTATCACAGAGGGGGGAGGGTTGAGTGACTCTTCCCTGACACACACCTGGGCCGAACCACCCTACAGCCCCAGTTGTTTTGTCTGCCTGGTCAGAAGCTGCCGCTTGCTACACTCACCCTGTAGGGCTGTAATTTGGCTTTCTAAGTGCTCATTTGTGGTTTGCAGGCACTTGATGATATAATTACAGAAATGGACTTGCCACCTCCCTGACTCTGGGTCAGGTGTACTTGTTGGTCAATGTACAGCTGTACATTCTGAGGATAAAAGAAGCCCAGGTATTGCCCCTTGCCCTGCTCCTTGCCCCTCCTAAGTGCCACAGAGGGGGCTCTGTTTCATGGGAAATGAGGTCTAAGAGCAGAGAGCAAGGTCTGGTCTTGCAGCTGAAGAATAGATGCCAAGAGCCAGGAACCAGAATCTCTATTCCCATTCCCCAGGGCCCTGGAAGAGGTCTGTGAGGAAGGAGACTGGGAAGGGGCTTGAGGAGAGGGACAGGTGAGCAGGGAGGGGCCCTGAACACAGCTCACTCCCTGCAGATGTGCTAAAACTGTGCTTCCCAAAGCAGAGCCAACCAGAGCTGCTGGCACACAAACTCATCCCAGGCTCCATCGCAGCTGCTTTACAGTCCTGGCATTTTACGGTTGTGCATCAGAAAAGATGGCATTCAGTAGTTAACAAAGTTATCATAATAATAAATTTATTGGATGAACTCACAAGTTGATTTAAATGAAAAAATATTAAAGAAAATAACAGTACAGGTGGCTTGTGGATTTGGCAAAATCATGAGGGTGGCATTTGAATGACTGTCTTTTGGGAAATATTTAAGGGGTTGTAACCATATTAGAGAGGAGCAAAGAGTCACTGGCTGGAGAGTCCAGATCCCTACATGGGGTTGGGCAGCTCCGGAGGGCTTCGAGAAGGGCGGTGGGAAAGCTGCTGCAGTGTGGCTCACTGGGGGTATACCCACACTATTCTCCCTGAGTGTCAGTGTCCTCTGAGTTAGAGAAGGGGTGTGACTAAGAAATGACCCCAAACAGAGAAAATTTTTCCAAGGGATAAGAGGAATTGATCCTATTTTCCGGAAATCCATAGAATAGAACCAGGACTGAGAAGCCAATGTTGGAAGAAGGTCATTTTCAACTCACGATGAGGAAGAACTTGCTTCTAATGAGAACTGTCTGAAAATGGACTGGTGGGTCTGAGGAGGAGAGCTCCCCTCACTGACCTGCAGTGGGACTGGGGGATGGCGCCCTCTCTGGTTCCTCCCAGCAAGTGCAATGTGACCTTCCAATGAGGGAAGGCAGAAGGGAGACAACTTATGAACAACTATTGTGTTCTGAGACAGCTGCCACCAGGGGACTGGGGGCCAGTGCTCCCAGAGCCCAGGCACCTGCCCCAGGGAAGATGCTTAATAGTCCAGTTCAAGGCCTATTCCAAGTGCTGGGAGTGAGGTGAAGGAGAGCAGGGAGAGTGAGGCTCTTTGAAAGGTGAAAGAAGGTGCTCCTTCCCTCAGCCCTCAGGGGATCTGTGGATGCAGACCCTGCCTCAGACATGTCAGGATTCTTGTTCATGGAAAACCACCACGGACTGGATCTGAGCATATCAGAATGAAGAATGTGACCCACCTGCTACCAGCCCGAGGCTCAACTGGAATCCTGGAACCAGGACTGAGGCAGGTAATTGATGGTGCTGGAGGCCTTGGAAGATGCCTGTCCAACTGACTCAGAAGGTGGCACCCAATTGGGTAATCTGAACCCATTGTTAGGACGTTAGAACATCCATGCTGAATTGGTTTCCTCGGGAGCGAACCCAAAATATCACCTACTCTGCTCATTCAACCTCTATCTGGGATTGTCCACCACCAGTAGGAGAGCTGTAACCCCTGCTCATTTCCCTGAGGGGGATATGAAGAGGTCACAGGCTGTGGGAATCCTCATGAGGGTGTAGAGTGAAGCAGAGGGCAGAATTCCTGAGCAGCCCAGAGTTATTTTCAGGTGAAAGACTGTCTTTAGTTTATGCTCCCAGCTGAGGTCATTATGAGATGAACGCATGAGGCATGACTCTGTTCTCCTCCAGGAATCAACCTCTGTCAAAATTCCAACACAAAGAGCGCTCTCTGCTCTTACCAACCAAGAAGACTATGGGCCTTTGGGAAGATAGACAGAGCCTGTTCTGTTTGGGGTGAGCCCTCAGGGGACTGTTTAGAGAAAGGTGAGGCTGGTTTCCACTGCCTCCCTCACAAGGAGCTAGACCACTGGGAAATGTCAGCATTTGTTCACCAGGACAAGGTCCTTAGGGAGACACAATCATGGTGTCACATTCCAGGACACCTTCCTCACCATCCCACAGAGACTCATCCTTACAAACTACCATCTTGTCTCTTTCTTTCTTTCTTTCTTTCTTTCTTTCTTTCTTTCTTTCTTTCTTATCCTTTAAAAAAATATTTTTATTGATTTCAGAAAGGAGAGGAGAAGGAGAGAGATAGAAACATCAATGATGAGAGAGAATCATTGATTGGCTCTCTCCTGCACTCCTCTTACTGGGGACTGAGCCCGCAACCCAGGCATGTGCCCTTGACCAGAATTGAACCCAGGACCCTTCAGTCTGTAGACCCAAGCTCTACCCACTGAGGCAAACGAGCTAGGGCCCATCTTGCCTTTCTTGACCTCACTAGCATGAAGACCTGTAGCTGATAGCAGGAGATAGGGAGAGAACCCAAGGCAGACAAAGGTAGTAATGGGTAAAATCAACTGGCCAGTAAATGAGGCCATGAAGAGACCAATCCCCTCCAAGAAGCATAATGAAACCTGGCAAAGTGGGGATACTCTTCATCAAGCAGCCTGGGTCTACCTTAAGAGGCCAGGCCCCAGGATGGAGCAGGCATGGGCTTGATGGCTCACTCTCATAAGTAGTAACCAAAGGATGGGTCTGATTCCAGCCTGCATCCTTCCCAACCTCAGCCAATGAGGGAGCACCTGTGCCTGTCGATTCACAATGGACACTGCTCTTGCTCAGCCTTGGAGCAAGGAAGTTCGGAGAGGTCAGGAGGGAAAGGTCAGTACTGAGAAAGACGGACTCAGGGGTCTGTGAACACCTGTGGACAGAAAGCCAGAATGCATACAGACCCTGGGACAGGAAAATGTTCATCCAACAGAAGCTCCCATTAGATGGTGAATATAGCTTGTTTACTGCTGTTCCATCGACCTAGTCCAGGGACTGGTGGTAACACGTGGAATGGGCACATAAACGAGATTAAAAATGAGCCTCTGCAATGGGCAGCTTTTGAAGGGGATCTGTGAGGAGCAGAATTCAGGGCCAGCAGGGCTGGGTAGAGAAGGCAGGGAAGAGAAGTTGGGAGAGGGTAACCTGAGTGTGGAAGATGCAGAGTAGATTCCTTTGGCCAAAGCAGACTCTGGATAGAGATGGTGTACTTATTGCCTGTTGCTGCTATAACAAGTTATTTATTATCTCAGAGATCTGGAGATCAGATTTTGAAATAAATATCAGTGGGCTAAAATCAAGGTGTTGACAAGGCTGCATTTCTTCTGGAAGCTCCAGGGGAGAGTCCCTGCCTTTCCCAGCTTCTAAGAATGCCCACATTCCTTGGCTCATGGTTCCTCCCTTCTTCAAAGTTGGCAACAACGATGAAGTTCTTTTCATATAGCATCACCCTGATCTCCTCTTTGCCTCCCTCCTGCACATTTAAGGACTTTGGGATTACATTGGATCCATTTAAGTAATCTAGGATAATTCCCCTATTTTAAGGTCAGCTGATTAGCAACCTTAATTCCTTCTGCAGCTTAATTTCCCTTTGCCATGTAGTAAAATGTATCCACAGGTTATGGGGATTAAGGTTTGGATATCTTTGGGGGCCATTATTCTACTACCACATTTGGTAGGAGGGATGGTGAGAAACAGGGACCCAGAGGAATGAGGAGATGAGAATACGACTAATAGGCAGCTACTGTGTGTTCTTGAGCAAAGAAGGGCTACGCGTCACTCAGGGACTAGAGATAACCTCAATTCTCAGGGTTAGCGTGAGATCATTTACCAGACTCAAAACAATGAAGCCATGTTGTGTCTGAGGTCTTGCAGACCATAACGTGCTATTGTTCTCTGTTTAGGGCATTGTGCCAACCTGCAGGAGGCCACAACTGGTGCCAGACTGAGGAGGCCCAGCCCTCTGGGATGCCCAGGTCAGCTGGCAGCTGGAGACTGCCCAAAAGGCTGGATAAGTTAGGTTGTTTTGGCTGTGAGGCACCAAGTGTTTTCTTAGCCCTGGACAGTGAAGCTGCCCCTTCTGAGGAAGGCCTGGAGAGTGGGAAGGCTGATGGATCAGACAAGCCCTTGGGCAAACTCAGAAACCGGTTAGGAGTCCTGGACTGCTGCGGAGAGAAGCAGGGTACGGTGGGGGTGGGAGAAGGGTCATTGTAAATGGAGCTTTGTTCATGCCTTGGCACATACCCTGCCTGGGAAGGCTGATGGCTAAGTGAACACTAGGGCCTCAGAAATCCAAAGAGGTATGAATTTCCATCTTGTGGGGACACTGTAGCAATGATGACCCTGCAGAATTTATTCATGGGTGGGCATGAGGTTTAGAGGCTAGGATCTAGTTAGAAAGAGGCTAGGGAGTGGCAGACCTGCCTCAAAGCTGTTTGCAGTAGAGCGCACGGTTTTCATTTAGGTGGTCTCTTTAGTTGAGGATGCTTTGATGTGTGGGCTGCTGGTGGAGATTATTGGGGTGGTGGGTGCCCTGAAGTGCCTGGGGCATCACCACTTATGTTCTGGTTGAGAACATAGGCTCTAGGAACAACCAGACCTGGAGTCAAATATCAGGTTCAACACTTATTAGCTGTGTGACCTTAGATAAAACACATTTCCTTTCTGATCTTTAGAAAACAGGGGCAATAATAGTGCATTAATATCATTGGATAATGTGAGAAGTGAATAAGACAATGCATGCTGAAGTTTAGCACAATCTCAGGCACATAGTAAATACTCCTCCAATTGCTATTTATTTCAAAGAGGAACTAGAGGAAATCAGCCCCAATGTTGCCAAAAGAAATGAGGCTGCATGTCTGAATGAAATGGGGTTAATTTATTTTCAGAGCGGGAGACAGCCTCATGCAAGGAGATGGTCTAATCCCTATGAGGCCACTGGGTAGCTTGGCCCATCCCAAAGGATTAAAGATGCCAAATAACTCCCAGGCTGGGCTGTCCCTTATCATCTTCTCCTGTTCGTGGCCTCTACTCACTCAGAGTGAAGTTCGGTGGGGCCCTGTCTGGGTGTCTTGGTCATAGGGAGTTTTGGGTCAGGAGAGATGAGAACTAGAAAGAAAAGCTGAAGGCTGAACCAAGACTCTGGACCACACAGGAGGTGTTGTGGGGTGGTCATCAGACACTTCTTGGCCATTGGGAAGAGATGGCCACAGAGACACCTAAGTCCTTTGCCCAGTGTCTGGGGAAGTAGGGAGAGGAGTGATAGTAGGTGATCGCCAATGTTCATGGCCAGAAACATTGTATAGGTGACCCTAATCCACTGGAGTTTTCTCCTGAGTCTGTGGGTTCTGACAGTCCAGAGCAGGGAAAGGTCTACTCAAGGATCCACCCACCACTTCCACCCAAGGTAGAGCTTCCTGTCCCCAGGGTTACAGGAAGATGCTGAGACACTGACTGCTGAATGTCATCTAAAGCCCTTTGGCCTCACAGGCTGGCAGGAGACCAGAGCCACTGTTCCAGTCCTTCTCTAAAGGGTCAAGTCGGGGTCTTGGTAACTGAACTATGGTGAAGACAGGGCTTTTGGGGCCACACTTGCCTGGGTTAATATCTAGGCTCTGTCACTCACCAGCTGCTTAACCTCTTTGGGCCTCAGTTTCCTCATCTGTAAAAGAGGGATAATAATAGGTCCACCTCATGAGGCTGTAAAGATTAAATGAGTTAATACATCCAGAACCGTGCCAGGTACATTCAGAACAATGTAAGTGCTGCTGCTGTGTCATCTCCTATCACATCTCAGAGCACACCCTGGGCATTGGCACATGGCATATTTTGAGCTGCGCTGGGAATTACAGAAGATCCAGAGTTTCAGAAAGGTGCCCTGTCCAGCAATTGTCAGGCACTTTCCTCACCCATTTGGAAAACACTGCCTGAGAATGCATCTAGGTCTCTGCCTCATGTTTGTGGCAAGGAAGCCAAGACAGGAAGATGGTGAGAAACAGAGACAGAAGAGAGACAGAGCCAGCACTCTGAGTAACTGCCCCATCCTAGCATGAAAGCAGGGAGTGGGTAGGCCCTGGAGTGAGGGTGTGAATGGACCCATCTCACTAGAGGTGCAGGGTTGAGGCTGATCAGCCATGGAAACCCAGGGACTGGTGGTGGCATGAGGACGATGGAAGCCCTTGAAAACTGTTTCAGAGATTATGGATTTGATGGTGGGCTTCCGAACACTGAGTCATGTGTGAATTATCACTCCTTTTATCAGTTGGTTGGAGTTGGGGGTAGGGAAGGGGGAAAACAGAAAGGGGTTTCCACCACCCATTCCTCTTCCCACCTGTGTCAGCACCCACAGGCAAGCGCCTTAGGGGAATGGGCCCTGGTGCTGACTTTGGCTCAGAGGCTAGTCTCCACCCTGGAAAGGCCCAGGTCAATGCCAGAAATTCTCAGGGCTCTGGGCAGAGAGAGGTGGGAAGCAATAAAACCTCATACCCCATGACAGCCTCTGGTCAGCTGTCTGATACACACAGGCCTTCCACACAGGCCTCAGGAAGTCATTCTCTGAAGGTGATGGAGACATGCAACCGTGGAGTGGGACTTGAGTGGCTCTTGCTAAAAAGCCCAGGCAAGGCAGTGCAGGACAATGGATGGCATTCAGGACAGGACCAGACCTAGCCCTGGCCCTGAGCCTGCCTCACTGATGGATTTGGGGTTGGGGCTTTGCCTCTCTGCACTCTGTCTCTTCCTATATGAATGATCACTGAGAGACATCTGTACATGGCTGGGAGGGGATGGGGAGGAATCAGTCAGGCCCATAGGACAGTGGTCATGGATTGCCTTAAATGGCTTATGGGCACTGAGTTTTTCCTAAAACCAAGCCAGGGAGGAACCAAGATGGCGGCATGAGGTATATACCTAAATGTGCAGCCTCCACAACTATATTTTTAAATACAACTATACAGATAAACGGCCATCCTCCAGAACCAAGGGAGGGGAGGCTTTGCAACCAGAAGGCAAGAGAAGGAGTGCTTTGAGACTGAGTGGAAGCTCCCTGTGCCAAAACTGAAAGGTACCGAGGGACGCGCGGAACGGAGGCGGCGGCGCGGAGGCTGCGCTCGGTCGGGTTCGCGGCTAGAGAGGAGATTGTGGACTCCCGGGGACGCAAAGAGTGCGGCGCAGGCTGCAGGGCAGCGGGGCTGAAGACTAGCGATTTTCTGCCAGTGCTGTTCTCAGGAATCACTGGCGTGGAGATTTGGGGACTGAGGGGCGCACGCAGACTCAGCAGCGGAAGAGCAGCCATTGTGGGTTGCTCCGCCCTGTGACTCTGAGACCCCGCCCCACCCCACCTACAACCCCACCCAAGCTGTGTGCCTGCCAGCCTGCAGCTGGGGCAGAACTCCAAAAGATCCAAACTCCAAACAACAAGGAGAAAAGCCCGCAGGTCATTTCTTCCCAGTGATACCTCTCAGTGATAACTACAAGACTGTGCACCCAGCCTTCAAAGGCACACAACAAGAGTGTCCACCCCAGGTGATTGGGGAGGCTGAATCACTGGGCCCTATAGGACACCTAACACAGAAAGCCAAAATGTGGAGACTAAGAAACAAATCA